>FIZR01003085.1:34782-51596 GCA_900060175.1 Ferrisia virgata
CCCCCCCCGGGGGGGGGGGGGGGGAGTTGAGCCTTGTTGCCCCTCCTCCCAGGGTTTAAAGAAGAATTTTTGTGAGCGATTTTTTGCTCTTTTCGGTTTTGTATTTTTCATATAACCCCTTCGAATTGTGGATGGGGGGAGAGGTGAAGGTTAAAATTTAGTATGTAGTATTAGTAATGTTCGTAGATGAGACAAGGAGAAGGGGTTGAATTTTCCAGTCTCATTGCACCTCCCTAAAACAAGATTTTTGTGGGAAATTTTGCTATATTTTAAGTTTGTCTGTTGCAGTAGTTCACTTTTGGCAGGGACTCCTTGATGTACCTTTTGAGGGTTTCAGCGGTTCACTACAATATCAAAATCCCCCCCCCCCCTTCCTGGCTACTGATTTGGGTATCTTCCTGTACTTTGTAGTCTGATTTTCTATGTCATATTGTCAATGAAAATAAGGCTGTTGCAGTCTATCGACTTAAGTTTAATGTGGGAGGGGGGAGGGGTAATATCAATGAAAAAAAAACGTTCTGAGAGCCTGGAAGACCTGTGAGGACATTTTTGGCCATGTTGGATATTTATATCGTTCATTTTATTTCTTCCCCCTTATCCAATTAAAAACCTTTCGCTCAGCTTGATACCGATCAAAATCGGTCAAATTTGGTGAATAGGCTTAGATTGATGACTAATTTTATATTTTCAAGTGGGGATGACGTTGGATCAAAAATCGGCTCTGTGCCTAAATTTGGAGGAGGTGGCGTTTAGAAGCTAAAATGCAGAAAACTTTTCTTTTTTGAGCCAACCGATAGAAGTTAAAAATTGCATAACATATCCAAAAACCAGTCCCCTAGGTCAATTAGGAGGTGGGATATGAGGGATTTTCTCCTTTTCCACACCGAAAACAGTCTGTTCCATCCATATCTCCCTCTAAAAATTAAAATGGAATGTTGAAATTTGGCTTGTACATTTGGTAAAGGCCTTAAATGTATCTTTTTTTGAGTTTTCGTGTTTTCTACCCCATTGCAGCCCCTCACAGCCCCAAAAGTGTAGTGATTTGATTGATTTTTCTTGTTTTTCAAGTTTGTGGTACACATAGCTCTCCTTCGAATTGATCTAAGAGGTTAAAATTTGTTACGTACATTCAGTAAGGGTCGTACATGAGTCTTTTGGTGGTTTCAGCTATTCACTCCCAGTGTGCCCCCCCCCCCCCCAACAGCGCCAAAAATATAAGTTTTTTGATTGGTTTTTCTTATTTTTTCAAGTTTGTGGCACGCATAGCTTCCCTCCAAATGGAACTAGGAGGTTAAAATTTGATACGTAGGTTTAGTAAGGGTCCTACATGTGTCTTTTGGTGGTTTCAGCTTTTCACTTCAATATCTACCTGTACCTCCAACTTTTTTCGACAAAAATCATCGCAGAATGCTCTTGTTTTTCATTTCATGACCGTGATAACTCGCATATAACTTATCATTGCGAAAATCCGGCTCGAAAAGGAAGCCATTGTAATGTTTTTTTTTCCCTAATTGTTGTTCATAAAGAAAAAACAACATCCCATACGACTCATCAAGATCCAAAGCGCTAAAAATCGAAAATTGGAGAAAATTTTTCTCTCAAAAAAAAACCATCAAAATGGCTTGATTCTAGTATTTGAAAAAAAAATAGAAAAATTTCGATATGAGTGTTTTTGGACAAATTCGGGCTCATAAATTACGGATATGACCACTCAGCCGGGCTTAAATAGATAGTCCAAGCTAAGAAGTAAAAAATTGTGCGGAAAATGTTTTTCTCAAAAAAAAAAATCAAATATGCATTTGTTCAGGAATTTCACATGTCTCCAATATTTCGCGAAAATCAGGCTGAGAAAGGAACACACTGCGATACTTCTTCCTCCCTTCCTCTGGCTTTGAAATACTTAATTAAAAATAACTGAATTTTACAGGGCTATTGGGACGGATACGATCCGGAGGTAAACCCCTCGGTTATCGATGCTTTCTCCGCAGCTGCTTTCCGTTTTGGTCACACATTACTTCCTACCGCGGTAGAAAGATGGAGCAAAGCGCATAAATTTATCGGTAAATTACTCGTTGAAATGTATAACGATGAATTGACGAGTAATTTTTTTATTTAATCGTTTAATTTTGTTTTAGCTTCGAAAAGATTATCCGATTTGATCAGAAGACCATTCGATTTATATCGACCCGGCGTATTCGACGAGTATGTGATGGGTTTATTGAATCAAGTCGCTCAAGCTATGGATGACTCCGTTACCCAAGAAGTAAATGATGATATTACACAAGTGCACAACTCACATGTGAGCTTTACAGTAAAACTAATACATTTTCGAATCCATCCTTCAGGTAACCAACAACTTATTCAAGAAAGTAGGACAGCATCACGGTTTAGATTTAGTAGCCTTTAATATGCAAAGAGGGCGTGATTTCGGTCTACCCGGTTACATGGAATTTAGAAAATTCTGCGGTCTTCCCGAATCTGATTCATTCGACGGTATGTTCGGCGCGATGCCCAACTCGACGGTGAATCGATACTCGTCTATTTACTCGTAAGTTTGCCATATGTCTGTCTTATTCGTAGTATTTTACCAATGTGTAATTATCACGTCGGCTCTCTACTGTAACGCTGTTTTCTCCTAACGATATCAGGAGCACTTGGGATATTGATTTATGGTCTGGAGGCGTATCGGAACGTCCATTACCAGGTAGCATGACCGGACCTACTTTCGCCTGTATTATCGCTACGCAATTCAGTTACGCAAGACGTGGTGACAGATTCTGGTACGAGTTACCAAACCAACCGTCCTCTTTCAGTCCTGGTACGTGTGTCAACTGTATTATTCTATGTATACTATGCCAGCGTATTTGTAAACGGTTGAAAAATATATCTGTAATTTGCATCGTGTGTTATAGATCAATTGCAAGAGATTAGAAAAGCACGATTGGCTCGTGTCGTATGTGATAATACCGATTTAATCGATACCATTCAATTGTGGCCTATTGTATTACCTGATCACGAAATGTAAGTTGACCAAGTATTTACACCTTGAAAGATTTTTTTGACCTTTTTTCCGTTTTTTTTTTAAATCGCCAAATAATTAAACCAACATTATGGGTGATTTTTTTCATCATCTTACATCCTCAAAATGAAAAATTTACCATGTCTGTAGCTTTGAAATGACATTTTTGAAAAACGTGTGCATTATTTTCGTTCTTGGTAGGAAAGATTGACGCCTTTTTATGATTTTATTTCCGTTCTCTATTTTTTCAAGCTGTAGAAAAGTAATTTGAACAATTTCTTCATCGTTTTGCACAATTTTATTTTTTTTGAAAATTTTTTTTGCTTTTTTTTTACTTTTGATGAACTGTAAAACAGCATTTTAATTTATTTTATCACGTTTTTTCAGTAGTTTCAGTTGTATAGTTCGGATTTTTTTTTTCATCTTTAATTGAAAATCTTTGTAATTTTTTAATGATCATTTTTCATTTTGTAAGCTCAAAATTAAAGTTTTTTTACAATTTTCTTTCGTGTGGATGAAAAATAATTTTTTCATCACTTACACATTACACTAGAAAAATTCAATGTTTTCGAATGCTTTTCCCTTTTTCACGTCTTTTGAGGTGCAAAAATGACATTTTCAGTAATTTTTTCATCAGTTTACATATTTTTTGAATTTTTTATTTCACGTTTTTCTAGCTGTAAAATGTCATTTTTTAGCATTATTTACTCATTTTGCATGTTTTTCGAAGACTTTTCAATTTTCGGCAATTTTTGAGGTTTAAAATGATATTTTTTACAATTTTTTCATTGTATGCCATGTTTTTCGAAGATTTTCTTCAATTTTCGACTTCTTTTTTGAATAAAACCATATTTTTATTTGTTTTTCATAATTTTGCTCGTTTTTTGACGATTTTTGACAGTTTTTGGGGTACAAAATAACATTACAATTTCATTATCATTTTATCTATTTTTTGAATGTTTTTTTTTTTGGTTTTTTCACGTTTTCAAGTGTAAAATGATCGTTTTTTTTACAAGTTTTTGATCATTTTGTACAGTTGTATGAGGATTTTTTAAAATTTTTGTCGTTTTTGAGGTTTAAAATGACTTTTTTACAAATTTTTCATAATTTTATGTAGTTTTTATGTTTTTTTTTTTCGTTTTTCGCGTTTTTTCAAACATATAATGATCACTTTTTGGTGATTTCGCACAGTTGTTTGAGAATTTTTTCGATTTTTGGCTATTTTTGTAGTTTTAAAATGACATTTTTTACAATTTTATTACTGTATGATACATTTTTTGACGTTTTTCGAGGTTTGAATCACTTTTTTTGCAAGTTTTTTAAAATTTTGGCCGTTTTTTGGCTATTTTTGGAATACGAAATGACATTCTTACAATTGTTTCCTCATTTAATCTCTTTTTTTGGAGGTTTTTCACATTTTTCTCCAAGCGTAAAATATCCAATTTTTATGTTTTCGATCATTTTGTTCAGCTGTATGAAGATTTTTTCGTTTTTTGACAGTTTTTGGAGTTAAAAATGACATTTTTTACTGGTTTCTTATCATTTCGCACCTTTTTCAAAGTTTTTTTTTGTGTTTTATCAATTTTTATGACTCAAAATGACATTTTTACATGTTTTTCATCAATTTTTACGTTTTTTTAAAGATGTTTTTCATTGTTTCACGTCTGATAAAGTTTAAATCTCATTTTTACAAGTTTTTAATTATTTTACTCATTTTTTACGCCTTTTTTTTAAATTTTTAGATGTAATATGATATTTTTTATAATTTTGTCAATTCTTTCCCCCGACTTCTCTGGCTTTTGGCAGTTTCTAAAGTACATAATGACTTTTTTAGCAATTTTTTCATCATATGACACGTTTATGGAAGATTTTCTTCAATTTTTAACGTTTTTTTTTTTTTGTTTCAAATCACTTTTTTGCGATTTTTAAAGCTTTTGACGGGTTTTGAAGTACAAAATGATTTTTTTACTATTTTTTCATAACTTTTTCTTTTTTTTAAATATTTTTTTGGTTTTCCACGTTTTTTCAACTGTAAAATGTTATTTTTTGCAGGTTTTCAATGATTTTGAAATTTTTTTGACTGATTTTTATTGTTTTTAGGTGATTTATGTAATGCAAACTGACATTTTTTGATTTTTTAAAATTTCCTTTTTTTTGACGTTGTTTGAAGTTGAACCCGTATTTTTAGGAATTTTTAAACATTTTGCATGTTTTTTCATGACTTTTTCTGGTGCTTAGATGCAAAATGATATTCTCTGTAATGTTTTATTAATTTTTCGCAATTTAAAAAAAATTTTCTGATTTTTGGTAGTTTTTCAAGTATTAAATGACATTTTTACGATTTTTTCATCAACTCATACGATTTCTACAGTTTTTTTTCTGTTTTTAACAATTTTTATGAGTTGAATAGCGCTTTCGACAACTTTTTTTTAGTTTTATGTATTTTACGACCATTTTTTTCATTTTTTACTCAGTTTGTTTAGTTTTTTACTCGTTTTAGGCTGCAAAATGTCATTTTGAATCATTTTTTTAATAATTTTTCACATTTTTTAAAGATATTCTTTGGTTTTTGTTTTTTTTTTTGTTTTTTTTTTGAAATGGAAGTAATTAGAAATTTCAAAATTATCACCAGTGTTACCAAATTGTCAGATGGAAAAAAGTTATGTTTTGAAAAAAAAAGTTTCATACGTTAATTCTCCCTCTCTCCTCCCCTCCCCCTCATCACATCTTTAGTTATTTTGCCCTCTTAAACTAATAACTTTTCGATATTTTCCAGTAATCCCAGAGTACCATGTAGAAGCGGTGTAATTCCGAGCATAGATTTAACAAAATGGGCTGATTTCAGCGGCCTGCCTACCGGAAACTTGGCCTTTAGTCATCAAACTATAGCAAAAAAATGATCTACACGTACACGGCAACGCACGGAGTAAATGCGATTATTTTTGTTACCCCGGCCCCTTCTCTTTCCCTTTTTTTGTTCACTATAGTGCCAACTGTTTTATTCTTTATTCAAAATGTATGTGCTGTATAGTTTTTGTATTTTTGTAACGTATTCCGATGAAGTATGTCTGGTTTTAGAATTAAGGTTTTATTTAATCAAATACTGTTATTTTGTTGTTATTTAGTTTTTCTTTCTCTCGACAAATGATTCGTTGGCATTTTTATTATATTATTTAGATTAAGGATACATACCTTTTTTTTTTCTGTATTGTATAAGCATAGTAGCGTGTTGTGATTATTTGTAGGCTGGTGTTTTTTTTTTCTCTCTAGATATTAAGCGATGACGCCATTCCGTCCTTTATATTTAAGTTCGCACTGTTCACTAAAAGTGGAAGTATTTCGAGTATTGATTTATATGTAGGTATCTCCTTAAAAGGCTGGTATCTCGTTCTATTGCGGTGACGATTTTTCATTTCGAAGATTTAAAAATGAATATACGAAACATGGTTTCGATTTGATGATGTTTTTTTTCGGGAAACATTTTGATATCTGCTAGAATAATGTATTGTCACGAATTAAATTTCGAAAAAAGAATAAAATTTTTTATGAAAGTTTCAAGTTGGATTATTTCTCAAAGAATAGAATCTCGCGTGGAAAAAATAGTCGTAAAATGTGGAAAACGTTCATACTAAGTTATTTGTACGATTATTGTGAACTTTCATTAATATGTAATGTGTTATGAAGCATTAAATGCGATGTATTTGTAAATGTAGAATAATATTAAAACTAATGAGCATTGCGAATTTGTCATTTAATTTCTTCCGTCTAATAAGCGTGGTAATGAACGCTGGAACGTAATGTTAGGCATTGAACTTCGTCTATTTTCACCGAATTTGTTTTTACATTTATTTCACGTTCTAGGTGATCCTTGGCTTTATTCAAAGATAATAAAGTTTGCTGAGCCTGTTAGATTAGAAAAGGGAAATGAATAACATTATAAAATTAAAGCCAGAGTCAAAGATCAATTAGTTCGTCTTCGTACCAGAGAATACTTTGTCATTAAAATGTTAGATGTGGTTTGTAGTTGATGAAGTTCTTTCAGCAGTTTACTTTCTACTACATCACTGTAAAGAGTAAATAAACTTCAATTATGAAATTATATCTGTTATTACGGGTAGCGTAATAATCACGAAAAATACATACTCTTTTAATTCGGGATGTAAAGCTTGTATTCGGTTATTTAATCGGATCTGAGCAACATTCAAGTACGGTTCTTTATCTCCCATTGCATTTTCTAATTCTTTCATGTTTTGTTTCATTTGAAAGATTTGTTCATTGATCTGTAAAATTGTTGCGAGTATTTCAAGTAACACAACGATGAATCATTAAAAATCGAGTAAAGTAATCGAACCTTTGATAATTTTTTCTCCATAACATTCTTAGCATCTTTATAATAAGCTATACGTTTATGAAATACATCGTTGCATTTATTATGCTGATTGATAAGATCTTTAGTCTTGCTGGCGAGTAATTCTTCGGTTCGAAATCTTAACTGTCTACCATTCTTGATGCTATTTTTTGATCGGTTCATAAGTAGCTGGGATTTATCTTGCCAGTTTAAATGAGCCAGATCGTTGACCAGATCGCTATAAATCAGCAATAACAATAATAACCTTTACGTTACCAGAATTCGTGTACGATCTGATTTGAAAATTGATTCCGATTGTAGTTTACTTGATATGTTTTGATACAGAATTGAAATCCAAAGGTAAACATAAATCTGTTATTTTGATATTAACGTTTTGTTTTTCAACAGCTAAAGCCGATTCTTTATTTTGAAAATCTCTCTCTAAAGAATAAACAATCGATCTGTATTCTCTCAATTGTTCTCGTACTTTAGCTAATAATTCGTCGAATAAGTTTTGAGTTTCTTCGATGTATTTTATTTCACGATCCAGTTGAATTTCTACATCGTCTTTGCGTAAATCGTCGCCTATTCTGTCTTCTCTACAAAGAATGCGAACGGCATTTGCACTTGGTGGAAGAATTCAAGTAATTGATTAGCTATAAGCATTATTAGTACCTAGACTTACCTTGTTTCTAAACACTTTAAAGATATTTGTTTGGGATATTCTAGAGAATTTCTGGTTTGTTGAAGTCGATCTTCGAATGGTATAAGTAGATTCATCTCGTAGTTAAGATCATTCTTATGAGTGAGCAATTCGTCGCGATAGTATTCCAATTGTTGAAGCTTTTTTAATATTTCATAGTCGACGTTTTGTTTTTGTCGTTCGGTAATGAAATTGCTTTCTGCTTTAGTTCGATTACAATCAGCTACTACTTTATCGGATATTACAAATTCCATTATTGTATCGAATTTTAGCGTGAAAAATTATTCAAACGAGATAGAAATTATACGATTAATATTATAAAATGGTTACCAAGAGACCTATCAAACAGATCAATGAAATGAATATTACAAATGAGCTTGAATTAGGTAATATATTTCACGATGCTTGAAAATTTTCATACATGATATCCTCTAATGGTATATTATTCAGTAAAGACCTATTTAATTAAGTTTTCCAACTTTCTTTAAATTAGATTAAATTTTAATTCGATTACATCGCAAAAGCAAAAAGTTGCGAAAAAAAAAGGACGCAAAACTCGTTACCGTTATACGAGCGAAATACAGTAACGCTCTCTACAGATAAATAGCTCCATTAACAATAAACACTTTTAATTTTCCTTCTGTGGCTGCACTGCTAATATCATTAAATTTCACAAAATTTCACATTCATTCTAATCAGTATGTTTTGTTTTGACTCTCGGTTTGTAAATATGATGTTATTTAACGAAATTGTCAATCATATTGGTAATAATTCGGTTGTGATTTGAAATATTATTAACGAATGTGTTGGCTTTTAAACGTGTTATAATCATTTCGATATGCGGTACTTGGGTGTTTTGTTTTGATAATCGTTCGCGCATTGTATCGTCCTCGCCAAACAAACCATGCCAGCTTTAATCGGAGTTAATGAATTTGTAGACGAAACTCGAGATGATTATAATTCTCCAACAACATCGACATTTGTTTCACGTATGACACAATGTCGAAATACAATCGCCGTTTTGGAAGAGGTTAATACATATTTTTCTATACGTATCTTCGCCCCTATGTACGAACTTATTGGTCATAGACCAAATCGTAGGTGTGTTCGCCAGTATAGTTGGTATGCCATTGATTGGAAAATCGCATCGTCGTTAAATTATGTTATTTTCCCACGTCTAAAATCAAACTTGTTTTCGTACAGAATATTTCCTGCTAACTTTATACTATTTGGAATATTTTATTAATGAAATAGCTCGATGCAATGGTTATTGCATTGTTCTAAATTGCGATTGTTTACGGTGCGGTGTGTGGTGGTAATAGCATTGTCTTCGGTTGTGAATTACATATTTTTTTGAGGGGAGGGGGAGGAGGGCAATCCGTATTAATATTTAGTTTTTTTTATATTATTATTATTATGCAACCAATGATACATTTTATGGCCGAAAGACGAGCTCGTGAGAACAATTGCAACGGTTTTTATACGATTTAGCATTTTATAATTATGTAATCTCGCGAATAACGTCTGGGTTTTGTATACTTTTAAAGAATGAAATTAATGTTTCCTGTTTACGGCGTGTAAAAATATTCAATGGCAAGGTCGCGAAACGAAATTATTTTCCAAAATATGACACAGATGTGTTACCTAGTTGAATAGAAATTCTATTTCTCAATTTTCTCATTTCCATCGTCGCCAATTATTTCGCCAAAATATCATTTTAATTGAATGAAATCTCGTCATCGTCGTCGTACGTTCCGTTTCCGTTGCTTGTTATTGCTGTTCGTCTGTTATCACCCTGTTTCCGCTTTTTTGTCTTTTCTAATAATTCTAAACGTAGTTTTTATTTTATTCGATACCATTTTATTAATTGTATCGTTTTTGGTATTTTTTCCGTAGACTTTGGATTTCGATCGAGATGCTTTGACCAAGATGAGAAAAGCCATCAAGGCTATACACAATTCCGGAAATTGTAAGTAGTGTCGGATTTTTACAAAAAATACTACCTACTTGTTCGTATATGGTTGAAGGATGAGTATACAATACAAGTTACTACATAAAGTTATTCATATACGAGGTCGGATAACAGTTCTTAACGTCGTTTTACTGAGAGTTTCGTTTGAATTGAAAAAAAGCTTTATTGTTGCGAATTTTTAAATCAACTTGAAAAAAATCCCCACATTTTTCATCGTCGTGAAATAAATGTTTTTTTTTTAGCCGAGATTTTGACTCGTGTATGTATGTATGTGTGTGTGTGTGTAAAAACATTTTCAAAGATCTTGTTAATGGTTTAGTTCAAACATGTACGTACATACTTTGGTTATTATCTTTAACAATCACGTGTCGTTGATTACTTCAACGTTGCCAAATATCAAAGAACGGAAATTTTCACGCTTTTATTGCTCGGTATAATAATTAAAAAATTTAAAAGCAAAATCAGCGTAAAGTAATATTTGAACTATTTAAAAATAACTACAGACGAGTATGCGTATGCGTATGTGAATTTGGTTTAGTTCAATGTTATGTGTCCTCGTATTATTGTATACTTTTCCACCTTAATACATATTCTCGGTGTAAATCATCATTGATCTTTATTACGTACCAGAAGATTATTAACGAGTACCATTGTAAAACTCGATTTGTAAATTGGCACGTAAAAAAAAAAAAAAAAAAAAATGAAACTTAACACGTAATATATTTTGTAAGAATCTTCTTTACGTGGAATCATATAGCTCTACTTATACGTAGGAGATTTCCAAAATCGTAGAAATTATTATAAAAAATTAACCAGTGTATAGGGATATTTTTGCCAACTAACGTCGTTCAATACGTCGTAATTCGGTGTTTATAATACAATGTTTTTTTTTTTCTAATTCGTATATAGGTAAGTGACGTAATCGTCGTCTAAATCCGATTTGTTAATTTTTCATAATATTTATGTTAAAAGCCATCTATATATATATATATATACTACACGATGGAATTTAATTTAAAAAAATTCTATAATATTACGTATTTATGGGATTTTTCTCGAAGCATTGTTTATAATGATGGTGGTCTTACGAGTAAGAATGATAGTAAAAGTTACGAATATAAATTATTTATAAATTTCGAAGTTTAGCAAATTGAGCAATGAAAACCGTACAAAATTTTAATACGCCATTGGTGATTGGAAATCGATTCTGTTGTTAAAGTGTCTTATGAAGAAATTTATTCAACAGGTATACTTAATGATTGTAGAAATGAAGTATTCGAATAATAATTCGTAGAAAAAAATTAACACGTATTTTTACATATTTTTTTTTATGCAATGAAAATTTGTATGTGTCTATAACTGGAGCCAAGGTACTGATGTGTTATCGCCATCCGGATTGCCTGAAAATCATACCGAGAAGCATGCCCTCCTGTATTTTCGTAACTATCCCAGGTCTTTTTGCGCCAGTCTCCTGCCATTTGTTTGGATCGATTTCACTTGTGCCTTGGTGGTTATTTCGAGTGATTAAAAATTGGAAATTTTTCGATCAAATTTTGAACTTTATTCTAGCCAGGGACTACTTACCTGGAACGTTCGGTTGTTTTTACCCTGATTTTTAAGTCATATTGTCAACGAAAGCCAGGCTATTATGGTGTGTCCAAGTCCAGTGGATGCTGGGGGGAGGGAGGCGTGCCAAGAAAATCCGTTTTATAGTCCTAGAAGACCGTTACGACCATTTTTGAAGATGGCAGATATTAACATCGAAAGATATTCAGTAACGCATTCTGGAAAAATCTTCAACAATTGATCATCATCATTAGATGACATTAGTGGACTGTGAACACTGTGACGTTATCACTGGACTGACATCAGTGGACAGATTTTTATGGCTTGGAATGACATCAGTGGAATTATATTATGAAGGATTGATTTTATGAATTTAAGTTGAAATGTTGAGGAAAATTAGAGATGTTACGAGCAGGGTGACGTCATCATTGGACTGATATTAGTGGACTTATTTTATGAAGGTTCGATTTTATGATTTTAAGTTTGAGGTGTTGAGGAAGAACTTTAGTGATGTGACGTCAATGGACTTATTTTATGATTTTAAGCTTGAAATGTTGAGGAAAATTAGAGATATTATTAGTGGACCGTTAACAGGGTGACGTCATCAGTGGACTGATATTAGTGGACTTATTTTATGAAGGATCGATTTTATGATTTTAAGTTTGAGATGTTGAGGAAGAACTTTAGTGATGTGACGTCAATGTACTTATTTTATGATTTTAAGCTTGAAATGTTGAGGAAAATTAGTGATATTATTAGTGGACCGTTAACAGGGTGACGTCATCAGTGGACTTATTTTATGAAGGATCGAATTTATGATTTTAAGTTGGAAATGTTGAGGAAAATCAGGGATGTTATTAGTGGATCGTCAACCGTATGACGTCATCATTGGACAGATATTATTGGACTTATTTTATGAAGGATCGATTTTATGATTTCAAGTTTGAGATGTTGAGGAAGAACTTTAGTGATGTGATGTCAGTGGACTTATTTTATGATTTTAAGCTTGAAATGTTGAGGAAAATCAGGAATGTTATTAGTGGACCGTCAACAGTGTGACGTCATCATTGAACTGACATCAGTGGACTTATTTTATGAAGAATCGATTTTATGATTTTAAGTTTTAAATGTTGAGAAAAATTAGAGACGTTTGAAATTAACTCGTCAAAACAGTGGACCTTCTTGAATTGATTTTCTGATTTTAAGTTGCAATGTTGAGGAATATTGAAAAAAATTGACCCGTCTACGATTGATCTCGGCTGTAGATTGATTTTCATGATTTTGAGTTGAAGTGTCGTCTTCAGTTGACCCGTCCACAGTTGACCTCGACCCTGCGTTAATTTTAAGATTTCAAGTTGAAACGTCGAAAAAAATTGGTTGACCTTGACTCCGTTTGATTTTAGAATTTCAAGTTGAAATATTAAGGAAAACACCTGGCTGTAACATTTTAACATAAAGTCCAAAAATAAAAATTGTAAAATCAAAAACGTCACGCCTTTACAGAGTGACCACCACCCCTAAGTCATATCCATGTCAAAATTGAAGATGTTTGATTTTGACTCGTCTATGGTTGACCATGACCCTGGATTGATTTTATGATTTTGAGTTGAAATGTCATCATCAGTTGACCTCGACCCTGTATCAATTTGAAGATTTCAAGTTGAAGTGTTGAGGAAAATTAGTTGACCTTGTTCCGGGTTAATTTTATGAGTTGAAATGTTGAGGAAAATTTAAAATGTTTAAAGTTGACCCATAAGCAGTTGACCTTGACTCTGGATTGATTTTATGATTTTAAGTTGAAATGTTGAGAAAAATAACAGATGTTTAATAACGTTACTCGTCAACAGTACACTTTGACCCTGATTGATTTTACGATTACAAGCTGAGATGTTGAGGAGGTGTTACGAAAATTATTTGTTGAGAAACAGTGAATATAAGAGTAAAATTTTGTAAAAAAAAAAGTCAAAACTTACATTATTTCGACGTTTACTCTTTGGATGGAAAGAGTACCATTGTTTCCAGAAACTAAAAATAATTTTCTCAGCACAATACCAGCCGATATCGATAAAATTTGGGGATTAGGCTTCGATTGGCGGCGGATTTGATATTCTGTGGTGGGGATGACTCCGGATCAAAATTCAGTTACGCCCAAATTTGAGGAAGGGAATGCTGAGGGCTTAAAATCGCATCCTTTTTGAACCAATCGATAGACAATTCAAAGGTATACATCATATCCTAAAATCAGACTCGTAGACCAATTAGGAGGGGAGATATAGAGAGTTTTCCCCTTTTTGACCCTGAAAAAGGTCTGTTCCTCCTCCATCTGGCCTCCAATTTACGCTGGGAAGTTAAAATTTCGTATGTAGCCGTAGCAGGAGTCATAGATGTGCCTTTTGGGAGTTTCGACTTTTCAGACCCATTGCGCCCCCTTACAGCCCCAAAAAGATAATTTTTTTTGTAAGGTTCACCTTACGTTTAGAGTTTGTTTCTCGCATAACGTCCCTTCAAATTGAACCAGGTAGTTGAAATTTGATACATATATTTTGTAGAGGTCCTAAGTTTGTCTTTTGGGGGTCTCGTTTTTTCAGCCTCGTTATATCCCCTCGCAGTACCGAAAATGTATTTTTTTTAAATTTGTTCCTCGCTTAACTCCCTTTCAAATTGAGCTAAAGAGTTGAAATGAGGTATGTACATGTAGTCGGGGCCGTTGATGTGCCTTTTGGGGGTCTCGACTTTTCAGTCCCATTTCACTCCTACACAGCCCCTAATATGTGGTTATTTAATCGTTTTTTCTTATTTTTTGTTGAGTTTGTTCCTCGCATAACACCCTTCAAATCGAGCCAGGAAGTTGAAATGCGGTATGTACATTTCGTAGGGGCCCAAGATGTACCTTTTGGGGGTCTTGTCTTTTCGCCCCAAAAAAGTAGTTTCTTGATCAGTTTTTCGGGTTTTTTAGTTTTTTGAGTTTGTTCCAAATTGAGCGAGGAAGTTGAAAGGGCCCTAGATGCCTAGATGTGTCTTTTGGAGGTCTCGACTTTTTTTTTCTAAACATGAAAGTCATTTACTCCGCTCGATACCGACTAAAATTGCTTCAGTTCAGTTAATCGGCTCAGTTTGGCGGCTAATCGGATACATATGAGTGTGGATGAACTCGAGTCAAAATTCAGTTATGCCCTAATTTGGGGGGGGGGGGCAGATGCTGTGGGATCAAAAACGCAAAAATTGCCCCTTTTTAAGCCAATTGATAGAGGATTAGAAGTTGTATAATATATCAAAAAATCAACCTGATAAGTCAATTAGAGGAGGCAGATGTGGAGGTTTTCCCCCTTTTGACCTTGAAAAACATCCGTTCCTTCCCTGTCTCCCCACCGAATTGAGCTACGATGTTGAAATTTGGTATGTGCATTTAGTTGGCACCTCAAAAGTGCCTTTAGGGAGTTCCGACTTTTTAGCTCCATTACACCCCCTCACAGCCCCCCCAAAAAAGTGGTTTTCGGTAGGTTTTTCTAATTTTTTAGTGTTTTGAGTTTGTTCCAAATTTAGCTAGGAGCTTGAAATTAGGTATGCACATTTAATGAGAATTCTAGATGTGCCTTGGGGGAGGGGGTCTATTTTTCGTATAATTCTTCTCCGAATTGAGCTAGGAAGTTGAAATGAGGTATGTATGTGTGGTAGGGTCCTTGGGTGTGCCTTTTCGGGGTCTCGCCCCTTCACAGCCCCAAATATGTGGTTTTTTGGTCGATTTTTTCTAATTTTTAGTGTTTATTCCTCGTATAACTAACTGCCTTCCTAATTGGGCTAGGAAGTTGAAATTAGATTGTTCCGTCTGTAGAGATCCTTGATGTGCCTTTCGGGGGTTTCGACTTTTTCGCCCCATTCAGCCCTTCCTACTTGCGATGTTGAGTAGGAAAAAAGCATCGTTTTTCGATATTCTCATGATCATAATATGTCACGAAAATCAGGCTAAAAAAACATCACTTACGATGCTTTTTTTTTTGTTTTTTTTTTTGAGAGATTAGCTAAATATAATTGCATAATACCGAGCTTACTTAGTCGTAAATACGTATAAAGAAGTGCTATAGATACTTAGTCGAACTCGTTATCAAAACAGCTGTGTATTAGGTGCTTAGCTGCTTACATTATTTTGAAGTCTGGTACGTATACGTATAGCTCGTTAAATTTCAAGTACTATAGAAAATTTCCAAGTTGGCATTTTTTATTATACGATTCGAGCCAATTAAAATTACTCGGTTGGATTTTTCTCTAGATGGGTGAAATTTTTTTCTACCCTACAATTTTATGTAGGTAATTAAATTTATTTCAGATCTTAATTCCATTTCGGTATGCATAATAAGCGGGTACGTTAGTTGTGAATAGCTACAATGATACATTTTTCGAGCTATGAAAAATTCAGCTAATTCTTTCTCGAATACATGAGCTAGCTTTTCTTTCAAAGGCGACGACAAATTATTTAAAAAAGCGCCACGTTATTTCGTAACACGCGAATACTCGTCGTCGTGAAGACTTTATGCGAGTTAAGTAAGGTTTTTTTTTTTTTTTTTTCCTTTTTAATTAACGATATTAGCAGCACGTATATATAATGGTTCCATACGTATAAATATATATAAGAAGGTATATATAATTGTGTACAGTTTCAAATAACATTGTTTATGGTGCCAAGTTACGCTCGTGAACGAGTAATTCACGCGATTTTAAACACGAATTAGCTATCTGGTTACGCGACTTGGTCACGTGTATTGTTGCCATAGAACACTATTTAATTAAGAGATCTTTTTTGTTTTCTTCTTTTTACCATTTTTAATAATATAATATAATATTGCCAGTGTGTTATACGTGCTCCAGCAAAGACGTACATGTATAAGACGACCAGCTCGAATATTAATTTAATTATACGCTGATACGATTACACGCGTCGGAGGAGAAAATTATTCGAAAATAAGAAAATCGCCGCATATTTTCGCGACTAATGGTAATTTTTTTCTTTTCCTGTTACAGCTCATACCGATAACGAAGTGTATTTTTCGAGAGCGCTGGAAAGACTGGGAGGTAATGCGATGCATCGTGATCAAGAGCCTGATATTGGTGCAGCGTTCCTCAAATTTGCCGTCGTCACTAAGGAATTGTCTGCATTGATGAAGACTTTGGTGGGTATTTTTTTTTTTTTTTTTTATATCTTTTAACGTGC
>FIZR01003095.1:0-14103 GCA_900060175.1 Ferrisia virgata
AGAAAAACGGCATATGATGTTCAAGTGGTTGCATACCCATCTACTTGCAGGCGCACTATCGGCAGTTGGTGAGGTTACCACGTTAGCCACCCCTCCACCAAAATTTGAGCATAAATGAATTTTAACTCGAGGTCGTCCCCACTCAAAAATATCAAAATATCAACTTAACTGCCAATGCTAAGTTGAATGCCCAAATTCGAACGATTTCGATCGGTATCGAGCCGAACAAATTATTTTAGTCGTCACCGACTCGTAAACCAAAAAAATGATTTTAATGATCTTCTAACACCCAAAATCAGTTCCTCCCACATTCCCCCCTTCCCCTCCAACTACAGTAGATCGAATTTTCAACAGCTCGTAGCAGTCTTGATTTTCTTAAGACTTTACGACTGGGAAATTCAACCTAATAACAGCGTAACTTGTGTGGTCGCGTTCCTTTGACATTGCAGTACAAAGAATAACCAGCCTAAAAGACGGGCGGGGAGGGGGGGAGGGGAATTGCATTCCAAATTAATATCTAATCTGTAGACTAATTCATTTACCGTGTACAACGTACATACTGTCGATTGTATTTAGAGAAGAAAACAGAGCATTCAGATTAGTTGACTTGAATCGACAGTCGACTATGAACAAACCTTGAAAACATGCAGAGATTAATTTAGATAAAACAGCGAATCGTACTTTACCCGACGAGCCGAGTCAAGTCGAGTCGAGTCCTGTAAAAGGTTCAGCCCTTATTATTAATTTGCCGGCAGCGGTATGAGAATTTCTATTTCATCGTCGGCGCTGTGAAATTGCTCGCGATGATACGAGCTCGAAATTTTCAAATAAAACGCACCCGAAGACGGCTCGCCGCGGTCATTTTATTGCGCGAAATACGAAAATGTTGAAACGAGTTGAGAAAAGACAGACAGAGCGAGAGGAGAGAGAGATGGAGAGCGCGTAGCAATCTGTATACCAGCGAATGAAAATCTGAAATTTTGCATCATTATGCGGTACCGTATTTGTAAGCAGTAGGTAGGTACCTATCTATATATATATGCGGCAATATGGACGAGCGAGAGCAAGACCCAGCCAGGCCCCGGGTCCGTAATCAAATCGCCGAATACATATACCCTAGAGCGGAGTGGAGCGGTGGCCTTTTCCCCCCCAAAGCATGCTACAGCACACAGTGTACAGTGTACATATACGAAACAAAAGCAGAAGCATTTTAGAAGAGCAAAGATTATAAAGATATTCAATGTATACCGAAAGCCATGCATCGAAAGATACACAGAAAGCAGTTAGACGAAGGGCGAAACGCGAGCAAGAAACTCGGCAAAAAGGAAATGTAAATAGAGAACTGTTTCTACAAACTTGACCCAACGTTGGTCGAATCTGCATTTAATCTTTACTCCGGCAGCCGCATCCGAATTGAAATTTCTATTTCGTTTTATCTCCATTTGCCCAAACCAACCACCGATGCTCGACGAATGGCGAACAGATGAAAAGAGAAAAGGCTCGAAAGTAACGCAAATAGATACACACACACACGTTGCTTCTTTCTATTTTTCTCTCTATAGTCTGTATTTAAAATTCTGGTAGCGATTTTTTTTTTTTCGGCTGTTGTTGGATATATATATATATATTTTTTTTTTTGCACGTTCGTATATTTTTTAAATACTTATCTACCTAACGTACCCGTACCTGGTATATTTGAAGACGAAAAAAAAAAATACTACGTTGCGGAGGAGGAATATAGGCAGAAAAGAAATACTTTTCGAACATGAAAATTACCGAGAGATACTTCATAAAGACATTTGCCGCCGGTTTAACGACGAGTATATTTTTCAAGATAAAAATTTTCCATATCCAAGCCGTATACCGTACACGTAAAAGGTATACATATATACTCTCAGCTACTACAGTAGCTCCATCTTTAAAAAAAAAAAAATCACAATACGAAGGTGGTTTCTTTTTTTTTTTTTTTTTTCACCGAGGAAGAAAGTAAGTCGGAAGAAAAATCTCGCTGAATAAATGTCGACTAAAAAATACCTCTGGGAACAATAACAATAACGGAATCTTTTATTGTAAAACCGAATTTCAGCTTAATAAAAATTTACTCGTTCTTTGATGTTTGTATAAGCTATATCATTTTTCATTTTTCTTACTTATATTACCTGTTATGGTCTTACGGCGTTTTTTTGCTACCGTACGTACGTCTACGTGTATAAAGCAGTAAAACGCAATTTAAACCGTACAACAAGAAAGAGAAATCCGCCGTCTCCGACATAGTTGTCGAAAAAAATTCCACCAGCTATGTCGCCACAATTCTATTTTTTACTCGAGCTCGCGTTTTACCAACTCGAATCATACGCATACCAGTAACGAGGTGCATATATATTTTTTTTTTTTCATGTACAATACCTAAAGAAGCCAGGTATACAATGAGAAATACCTGCTCATCTTTTGCTCAAGTTTATATACGTACTACGTACAAAAAAAAACCACCTGGTTTAAAAATCATGATGATGATGATGATGATGATGACAATGTCGACGACTCGACCTACTCTCGGAGACATATTCAATTTCTGTAAATGTGCTCGCCTCGCGTTGGCATCGTAAAGCCCTTTACACCACGTCGTCGGTCTATATCAATGAAATATTTAGAAAATAGTCGCAATTCTTCTAATATTATTATTTATCTACGTTTCGTAATAATATACATAAAGTTGATGTATGTAAAGCCGAGCGAATAGGATTTTATTGTATAAGCTTTTACTCATGTACGTTTTGAATATTTTAGAGCCTGTTAAAAAAAATTTTTCTCCTTCAGAGTGCTTAGTTGATAGGCAGGATGGTAACTGGAATATTGACAATTTATTAATGGCTCGTGAAAGAATTCAGCTCTTCGAACCAGATTGGCTGGGCCCTCTAAATAGGGCGTTTAAAATTCAAAATTTTGCAAATACCTCATAGCTGGGCTTCAGTATTAATATCTATGGGCTTTCAAATGCGCTACTTAGATTTCTGACGAAAATTTACACCGTAATGTCTAAAATTTTGAGCTTCCACTCTTTGAGCCCTAATTTTGATCCGAGGATCAAATGCTGTTAAAATCTCCATCCGTGTCCACAAAACCCCCTAGAATCGGACTCATTCAAATGTAACATAGGCAGAGAGGAAACCAACGCATGGTTTTATATTCGCATGATACGGGTTTTCCCCTCTCCCCGCCACCAATCGCCATGCTATAACTTTCGTTCGAATATTTTTTTCATAAGTATGAGGTCTGAAATTCGATTTACAAAAAGGTTGAAATTTGAACCCGTTCAACCTCGAAAAGTAGTTCGAAATGTTGACTGATTTTTAAGGAAGGTTAAGAATATTGAAATACATACCTTGCAACACCCATCACGTATGAAATTATTATTTTTGCTCAATTTTGATCCAGGTTGGGCAAATTTTTAGCTGCTAAAATCACGATGCTATTTTTGTAATATTTTGGACGTCTTTAAGTAAATTGTTAGCCCGGTTTTCTACGTGATATTGTCCATGAAAACTAGGCTATTACAGCGGCAGATGAGGGGCGAGGGGCGAGGGGGAGGCGAATATCAACAAAATCCGTTTCTAGGGTCTTGGACGATCATTAAGACGATTTTTAGCCATGTCAGATATTTATTTTTATTTTTTGTTTATTTTTTGTTTATTTTTTTTCTCCCGAATATTAAAATTATTTACTTTGCTCGATATCGGCCAAAATCGCTCCAATTCGGTTAATCGACAAAGTTTGGCGGTGGATTAGATGTATATGAGTGGGGATGAACTTGGGCTAAAATTCAATTTTGTCCCATTTTGGAGGAGGAGGTGTAGAGGGGTCAAAAACACAAAAATTTCCACTTTTTAAGCTCGCTGACAGAGAATCAAAAGTTGTACGGGTATATTTAAAAATCAATCTTTTAAGTCTTTTAGGGAGGGGGGATATGAGAGTTTTCCCCTTTTTTGATCCTGAAAAAGAACTGCCCCTCCCCTATCGCCCCACCAAATTTAGCTAGGAAGTTGAAATTAGGCATGTACATTCATCACCCCTTCACAACCCCAAATATATGGTTTCTTGGTCATTTTTTCATATTTTTTAAGTTTTTTCCTCACATAACTCCCCTTCAAATTGGGCTAAGAAGTTTACATTAGGTATGTCTTGTCTGTAGGGACCCTTGATATGCCTTTTGGGGTTTCGACTTTTTAGTGCTATTGCAAACCCCCCCTCCCCCCACTTTATCTCCCCCAGCTCCAAAAAAGTGGTTTTTAGGTTGTTTTTTCTTATTTTTTGAGTTCTCCCCCCTTATCGCCCCACCAAATTGAGATAGGAAGTTGAAATTAGGTGTGTAAATTTACTGGGATACCTAGACGTGCCTTTTGTGGGTTTCGACTTTTCAGTTCCATTTCACTCCTCCGCAGCCCCAATATGTGGTTTTTCGGTCGTGTTTTTTTTGGGTTTTTTTCCTCACATAACTCTCCCTCCAAATTGCGCTGGGGACTTGAAATCAGGTATCTGCATTCAGTAGACACCCTGAATGTGCTTGTTGGGGGTTTCAACTTTTCTGCCCCATCGAACCCGTCCCACCCGCAATACTTTTTTGATATGTCACGAAAATCAGGCTGAAAAAGCAGCGCCTTTTTTTCCTTTTAAATTCGTAATTTTTTATTCAAGAATGCTTGAAATGTCCAGTTTGCGTCAAAATGTAACCTATATGATGTAGTATTAGAAATTGAATAATAAGAGAAAAATCGTTATAATTTCAGGAAAAAATTTCAAATTTTTGCCCATAACTTTAAAATAATTTTTGTAAATTTTCATTTAGAAAATTTTTCTTGAAGTAATAGAGAACCTCTCGACAATTAACGTGATTGTATTTTCTCAATATTGTTTAGAAATTCGAGGAGGGGGAGCATATTACTTCACGAATTGAAAGTATTTCTTTCCCATAACCCCCTCCCTCCAAAAGTCACCACTTTTTATGATACCCGTCCTTTTTCTTAACACCCTGTAGTAGTATACATAAATGAATCATCAACGAATTTTGGGAAATTCGTAAGACTTCTGATGGAAAAACTTTGATAGGTGGTATTTTTAAACTGTACAATGTACATGTTGTTCTGTAGAAGAAATGCCCAGTCTATGCATTGCCCACAGAACTTTATTAGAAAAGAAAACATGCTATTTTAGCCCGTTTTTCGTGAAATATTTTATTATTAGGTGAATTGCGCAATGCTTTTTTTCCTAATCAATGGTAAGCGTAGGGAGGATTCGATGGAGCTGCAAAGTAGAAACCCCCGAAAGGCACATCTGTGGTCCGCACTACGTCTGCATACAAAATTTAGTGAAGGGGGATGAGAGTATGTGAAGAACGAACCCAAAAAATAAGAAAAATGGACCAAAAAGTCACAGTTTCGCGGCTATGAGAGGGCGAAATGAGTCTGAAAGCAGAAACCCCCGAAAAGTACATCTACGGTCCCTTCTTGATCGACATAACCAATTCCAACTTCCTAGCTCAATCTGGAGAAGAGGTAGGGGAGGGACAACACTTTCTCAAAATCAAAAAGCGAGAAACCTCTCATATCTCCCCTCCTAATTGCCCTAAGATACTGATTTTTAAATAAGTTATACAACTTTAGATTGTCTATCGAATAGCTCGAAAAAGAATATTTTTTTAGCCCCTCATCGCCCCCCTTCCCAAATTTGGGCATAACTGAATTTCGATCCGAAGTCATCCCGGCTCCAGGATATCAAATCGCACACCAATTGAAGCCCACTCTCCAAATATTATTGATTTTGATTGGTATCGAGTCGAGTAAATAATTTTTTTCGGGGGGGGGGGAAAATAAACATCTGAAGCGACCAAAAATGGTCGGAATAGTTTTTTGGGGGGGGGGGGGGTAATAAACATCTGAAGCGACCAAAAATGGTCGTAATAGTTTTTCAGGACCCCAAAATGGATTTTGTTGCCCCTCTCCCTCCCCATCCCCTCATTCACCGCCGATCGATGAACCCAAATAGTATGGTTTTCATTGACAATATGACATATAGAAAGTGAAGCTAAAAAAAATCACGATCAAAAAACTCCTAAAATTAAATCTTTAGTTGTTGCGTAATTGAAATTTTTTTTCAGTTAAATTCTAAAAGTTTGTGAATTTTTTCCACGTTCTCGCATCCGGGTAACTATACGACTTTGTTTTGCAATAGTTTATCGCTTCGAATTGCGGTGAAAATTCGACCAACTATGTGTTACTTCGGTCGACGAACGATAACACGACGATTCTGTACATTTCTACAATGACACCACTTGCTCGCTTTACGGGTCGAATACTTCTTCGTAAACTTTTACCAACTTTCCTTCGTACACCGATTGCAACCTCTTTGAAACTCATTCGCTCTTGTATAGATTAAGAAGCACGAACAAAATAATTAAAACTTTGTACACCGCGAGCGCGTCAGTAATGTAATTATCGAGTCAGTCGCTGCTGTTATACGTGTATTCGTAAGTAATGTACAATTTCAGATACAGTAATGTGGCACTTGCTGGTTTTTACAAAAATACACGGATAAAATTGCACGCGCAAAAAGATATACGATAGATAAATACACGAGCGTCGTTGTCAATTAATAAAATGCTGGTATAGCTCGCGTGAGATAATTATTTTTCGCTGTTAAAACGTTGTCGACAAATTGATCGCCATCAGCGATCATCATCGTCGTTGTCATCGTCGTCTGCGGTGACTCCGTCATTGTGTATAAAAATGAGTTAAATATTCAATAGGTATGTAAAATCTGCATAGTAGTAAGATATCTATGAAACTAGTCCAGGGCATAGTGTACACTTTATCTATGTTTTACATATTCACTGCGTTATAAAACACGATGAAAAGTATACACCGTATATATACGTATATATAAATATGTATGTATACTCGTACATTGTATTATATGTAACGTATATCTATATACCTACCTACCTACCTACGTACGCGAAACATAGGAAAACGTTTTAAATTAAAATCCTCTTCTCGGCACCATCACCCTGCCAAAGTTGTTCCAAGTTTTTATGTACATTTTACGTACGTATACGAGTTGGTATTTCTACTTACACTTACATGTATATAAATGTAGGTAGTATATAAATGTATACCGGCACACTATGCAGAACATACACGTCATTCGAATAGTACACACTACATCATTATGGAGGAGGAGGGTGGGGGGGGCGGTAATCCGCTAAACGTTTAATTCTATGTTTCGCGCCGAGATGTTAATTCATTTTACACAAGTGTCGAGTTACGTTTCGTGAGCTCGCAAAAATGACAAAATTTAAAATGATGGATGATGCAGGTGGAACAAATTGATCATCTTGGTAATTCGCGTGAAATTTAATTTACGTTCAACGCGCGACGCGACGCCCCTTGTAAATATACTTTTCAGATACCGGGGGTACGACGATGTGTACGAACTACGAATATAGCAGCGTAATTCACTCGACTTCTCCGCTGCTTATCACCAGCACTTACTACTTAAAACATAACGTATAATTAACACCGCCACTAAATTTACCTCCTTCGCTCCATTCTTGTATATATTGATTATAGATATACATCGTAGTGTACAAGGGTGGGTGGGTGAGGAGGAGGAAGGGGTATACTTGTTTTTTTTTTCATTTTAGCTCATTTTTATTCGCTTTTGTTCCCTCGTAGCATTATTATTATTATTTTTTTTTCACCGTCCACGAAAATAAGATACGTATTTATACGTAAGTATGTGAAAAGGTTGCAAATGTAAGAGACGAAATCGATACAAAACACTGTAAAACACTAGCAAAAAACTGCAACGAACTTGCATTCGCGAATAAATTAATTTACACGTGATTGAATCGACGTAGTCGTATACTGGTAATTGAAATTGACTTTTATAAATAGAAAGCCGTCGAAACTCTCAACCAATGAGATTATCATCGATGCGTTTCAAACGAATGAAACTACATTAACTTTTGCGCTGATAATTGATCTCGTTTTTTTTTTTTTTTTTTTTGCCAATGAAGAGTACGATACGAAAACATTGTGCAGTGTTTGATGATTAAAAAAAAAAAATTCATCGTTACTTATGCCATTAGTTGAGGAGTGTTGGTGAGGGTGAGGGTCAAAAGTTTATATTTGAACGATTTCAACGGAAGATTGTTGATTGAAGGAGAGGAGAGGCGGATTCAGTACTTCGATGATGGCCGAAAATTGTAAAAATAGTCTGTTTTGGTTATAATTCTTCCCGTCGAACTCTTCTTCTATTGATAAATAAATGAAATATACGTTTAGCGAGTAAATGAAAAAAATCGAGTACAAAGATTAACTGTTTGAAACTGGTTTTGAACATATTCACTCGATGCAAAGCGATAATTTTTTAAGGAGCGAATTCGTTTATTAACCAGTACAAACCTTTTGATTAAATAAAACCAACGGTTTGACTGATTGAAACTAATTTGTTCGCATTCGTGATCAAAATATATATTGAATGACAAAACTCAAGAACAAGTTGAAACCGGTTTCGCAGCGTATAAAATGAAATTTTGATACGATTCTTTCCCTCGAACTCTTGTTCTATCGACGAAGAAAAATTTAGTACGAAAATTAACTGATTGAAACTGGTTTGTTGAACTGAGTAAGAGTTTGAACCGGTTTTGAAGATATTTATTTGATGCAAAATAATAAATTTTTATAGAATAGGTTTACTCTGTAATTAGTACGAACCATTTGAGTAAATAAAATGAAGTTTTAACTGGTTGAAACCCGTTTACCCGTTTTTTAGTCTGGGTAGGTTCGAAACCGGTTTCAAAATTATTTTTTTCATCGCAGCATTATCCGAACGAGAAATAAATTTGATCCGTGAAAAAAAATAATTGGATTTGTTTCGAATGACAACACTGAAGAACTAGTTGAAACCGGTTTCGCAGACTACGAAATTAATTTTTGATACGAGTCTTTCCCTTGAATTCTTGTTCTATCGACGAGGAAAAATTTAGTATGAAAATTAACTGATTGAAACCGGTTTGTTGAACTGAGTAAGAGTGTGAACCGGTTTTTGAAGATATTTATTTGATGCAAAATGATAATAAATTTTTATAGAATAGGTTTACTCGGTAATTAGTGCAAACCATTTGAGTAAATAAAGTGAAGTTTGGACTGGTTGAAACCAGTTTACCTGTTTTTCAGTCTGGTTAGGTACGAAACCGGTTTTAAGATTAGTTTTTTCATTGCAGTATTATCCGAACGAGAAATAAATTTTATTCGTGAAAAAAAATTAATTGGATTTGTTTCGAATGACAACACTGAAGAACTAGTTGAAACCGGTTTTGCGGACTATGAAATGGATTTTTTATATGATTTTTCCCTCGGATTCTTTATCTACGTATAAATCAATGAAATATATATGTATTGACTCAGTAAACAATTGAATACGGAAATCAAAAGACTTAAACAGATTCCTGAGCTGGGTAAAAGTATGAACCGGTTTTGAAGATAATCATTTGGTGCGAAACAAGAAAGGGTTGATTATTATGAATCATTTAAACTAATAAAACCAACTATTTGGCTGTTTAAAACCAGTTTATTCTCTTTTCACTATGGTTCGATAAGAAACCAGTTTCTGATTTTTTTTTTCGGCAACATTACCTTTCCCAAAAAAAAATGATAATTTGTAAAATAAATCTGAATATGTTTCAATTTTCAACATAGCTTAAGAACCAGTTGAAACCGGTTTTCTGCAATGTTTCAACTTACTAATTAGATTTCCAGATTTGTGTTTGGTTGTTTGTGAAAATTTCCTATCTTGAAAATATGAATTTTAAATAGTTTAAATCGTATAGCTGGTTTGAACTATTTTCCTAGTCACGTTTTGATGTAAAAATTGGCGCAGAACCGGTTCAAAAAATTGTTTAGTTACTTCGATTTTAATTTTAGGACGTTAAGAATTTGGACCCAATCTTCCTGTAGCAGTAAGGGGTTTCTGAAAAAACTTGTATCAAGTATCAAGACATATTTGAAATGTTGAAGCTGGAAAACCGGTTACAACCGGTTTCCTTTAAGTGCTTCGAATCACCAATTGGTCGGCCAGTTATTTCTTACGTTGTGAACAAAGCTTTGAACATTAAAACATGAATTTTATAGAGAGTCCGGACCGTAAAACCGGTTGAAACCACGTTGTGAGTCTGAAAATTTCAAAATCTTACTTTAAATCGCAATAATTATTAAAGACGGTTGATCGAATAATGAAAAATGCGATATTTGAGATACAAAGCTAAGCTTACTTGTGGCTTTGGTTATAGAATTTCTAAAAAAAAAAAATCATATGTGCAATGCGCAATTTTCGGGTAATGTTACGCATTTGGACTGAAATTTAAAAATTATCGCCTTATCCTTGTTACTTACTTCGCATATGCGTGGAATTTAAGTAAAACATACGCTCGTTCGGTGCATCCCCTTTGATCTTATAATTCCACACATACAGTGTATCAAAGTTGAATGTGATTTTCCCTCTCTTGTATGGTGTTTTTTTTTTTTTTTTTTTTTTTTTTTTTGAATGTGTTTTTCCCTCTCTTGTATGGTGTTTTTTTTTTTTTTTTTTTTTGTTATTTCCCTCGTCGAGGATATTTCGTACCGGAATGTTTCCCAACGGAATTAATATTGTGTACTGTGTTGTGGGAATGCTAAAAAAAAAAAAAAAAGCTCCGCCACAAAGTCGAATATAGACTGGATTCTGTTGTTCGTTTACTACTTATATGTATTGTGTACTTTGAGTGTACCTAATCTTATTCGGCTGGAAAATTTGTTATTTCACATTGCTCCGTTGTACGAATATGTTTCGGTATATTTCGGTCGAAGGTACATATTTGTAGTTTGTCCGGTCGGGGTAGCCTTGTTTATAGGCGCGTACTTGTACGTACAAACTGGCAGATCTCGTCGAATCAGCAATAAATACTGTTGGTATTCCATTTACCAATATTTATGAAGCATGTAACCGCGAAATTGAACAACGATTGGGCTTGCATTATATGATTATCTACTCTGCATGTGCCTAGAGAATCCCGCATATCGCATTATTTGTGTAATACTTGCTTACAATTTAATCTTAATTTTTAATGTTTTCGTTGCACGATTCGTTTAACACGAACGCATCTTATTATGGTTATATTTTAAAATTTCCTCTTGCGGAACCGAGCCGAATTATGTAACTAAATTAACGTTGGCGAATTGTTCAAACAGAATTAATTTTTTGCGAAATAATTAAACGCGTTGTTATTATAAGGAATGTTTTTCACCGGAGTAAAAAATCTTTTTTATAGCGTAAAATAGTTGCTCTCGTGTTAGTGTAATTCAACATCGTATCGTAGCATAGCACACGGCCTTTCTCTGAAACAAACGCATGTTACGCCTTTTTAGTTCTCGTAGCGCGTACTTTATTTTTTTTCTTCTCTTTTTCTTTTCTCGAATAGGTTTATTTTATAATGTACGCGTGTGTCTGTGTATAAGTAGGTATTTTTTTAAACGACTTCGTCTCCAGCGTTTTTTTTTTTTTTTGTATTTTTGTATTTTTTATACTTTTTGTACTGAAGATTTTTAAGCGGATTCTAAAACGTTACGTGGGACAATTAATGTGCGCAGTATATGTGTTTTAATGTACTATAAGCTTTTGGTTTATTCACGAATGGTCTTTGCAGGTGCATAAATTAACCTCGAAATTACGACTAATTTTAGCTAATTATTTCGAGAGGCTTTTTCAAACTCGTTCCAACTTCCAATACGTTCTTTGTTGGGAATATGTGGAACTGGGACCGAGGGGAGGGGTGAATTTTCGTTTTCCGTTGCCACGATTTCATAATTTCGATGATATCGGTTAACTTGTCAATTTGGAATTGGAAGATATTGTATGAATTTTAGTTTTACTTGGTTTGTTTCGAAGTTTTATCATTTTCTTAATCGTTTTATTAATTGTTAGTCAATTACGAAAAATTTCCTTTTTACTACGAAGATTAAAAACAGCATTGAAAAAAAGGAAGTATCCCATCGCAATACTTTTTCAGTCTGATTTTCGTGAAATATTATAATTATGTGAATTGAAAAAAAAAAAAACAACATCGCTTCTAATTAGTGCTAGGAGAAGAGGAGGTTCAATAAGGTTGAATAGTTGACACCACCAAGAAGAGTATCTAGGACCTATACTAAATCAACATATTAAATTTCTACTTCCTACGAAGGGGAGTTATGTGAGTAAGAAACTCAAAAAATTAAAAAAACTTACCAAAAAACCACATTTTTGGGTCTGTGAGGGGGTGCAATGGGGCTTAAAAGTCGAACCCTCCAAAATACAACATATCTAATTTTAATTTTCTAGCTCAATGTGTTTTTTTTTTTTTTTTAAATCATTTATTTTTTAAATATTTTTCACATCTTATATTTATTTTTTTCTTATTTTATTACTTAATTATACATACATTTTTTTTTATTTTATTTTTATTTTATTTATTTTTTTTTAGCTCAATGTGGTTAGGTGATAGGGGAGGAACAGCTCTTATTCAAGATCGAAAAGGGAAAAAACCACTTATATATCCCCTTCTGATCAACCTAGGAAGCTGATGTTTAGATATATTGCACAACTTTGGATTCTCTTTCGATCGACTCAAAAAGTAACAATTTTCGCGTTTTTGGCCCTTCAGCACTTCCGCCTACTTCAAATTTGGGCATAACTGAATTTTAACCCGAAGGCATTCCCACTCCAGAATATCAAATGGCATGCCAATCGAAGCTTATTTTGCAAATCTGATCGATTTTGTTCAGTATCGAGCTGAGCAAATAATTTTTCAATTTCGAGGAAAAGAAAAATAAAATACAAATGAATATCTCACATGGCCAATGATGATATTCCCCCCTCCCGCCTCATCCGGCTAAGGTCGATTGACCGTTTAACTGACAATATGGCATAGAAAATCAGGCTGAAAAGAAAGCATCGTACGACGTTGCTTTTTCAGCCTAATTTTTGTAAAATATTGCAGTTACATGAATTGTTCAATTTCCGGAGGTAACAGGAGCAATGCTCGGCGATGATTTTTCTTAACCAGTGGTGGGGGTATAAATTGGTGTTGGAGCGAATAGTTGAAACCTCCAAAAGGCACATTACGACTCTCATCAGAGTTATATTCAGAATGCTTAACAGGTAGTGAAAATAGTAGACTTGTAACGATGCTTGGAAAACGTAGCGAAAAATTAGTGAAGTTGGGCAGTGAATTATTTAAAAGTAGTAATTAATTGAAAAATTGCCTTTTTAAAAAAATTTTTTGTTCAATAATTTTTCATCTAATCAAAACAAAAAATCTCTCGCTCGACGCGAAAATCACTCTGCTCGACCGGTAATATAAAAGTTGATAAAATTGCCTACTCGGTTCGCCGCAAAAACACATTTCATCAAGCTTGTTTGTAATTACAAAATAAACACAAGTGTAGACCCGAAATTTAACAAATTCTAACCCTTTTCTACACCACAAACATCATGTAAAGACCCCCCCCCCAGAGACCAATGCTATTAGTCAATGAGGGGGGGGGGGTATTGAAGTCGAAAATTTTAAAAATGTTTTTGGATTTAGATGGGAAATCTCTTCAAAACGTTTATGCTTTTTATAGAACTTCGGTTAAAAAGTCCTATTTTTTTTTTCAAAATTTCACTCCGATTGACCCTTTTTTTCTGGCCCATACTTCAAAAAAAAAATTACTTTTGCCGGACTATAAAGGAGTACAATGAGGTTGAAAACGTTAGAGCTCTTAAACGGCAGATTTAAGACCAACGATAAATCTACACGCCAAATTTCAACCCTCTAACTCAACTCGGAGGGAAGATATGCTTGGAATGGGTGTTTTTCAAGGTCAAAAAGGGAAAAACACCTCTCATATCTGCCTCTCCTAATTGACCTAGAAAGGTGATTTTTGGATATATTGTGCAACTGTGAACACTCTAGCCATTGGATGAAAAACGAAAAATTCGTGCGATTTATTCCCCTCTCCCCCCCCCATCCCGATAATACTGTGGGTGCAC
>FIZR01003100.1:0-13057 GCA_900060175.1 Ferrisia virgata
ATTAAACACCATATTACAATTTCATACCCCCCCCCCCCAATCACCACAGCTGATTTTTCAGCGAAACTCAAAAATCAAAAAAATCTCATCATTCGTGGTTGTTAACATAGATCGAACAAAAATCATTAAAAGGGATACGGTCATTTATTTTAAACGTCGTAAAGAGATTTTCCAATTTTTTTTCGTATCTTTGTACTAAGAAATTATACTGTATTTTTGTATGGCGAAATATATTTATGCAATAAGAACCCCTGATTAGGCTGAAGCTGGTGAAAACCGAGCTTAAATCAACGAAGGTAAAGTCAGCTCGATTAAAATAAAGCCCCAGTTATCAGAACAAAAAATGTAAACAATATGTTATGAACCAATCAAATTGCAGGAAATATATTCGATATTGGATTTTTAGCAATTTGATTGGTTAATACCATATTGTTTACATTTTCGTTCTGATTACCAGGATTCAAACTGAACAGAATATAATTTTGCTACGCTCATCCCCCCCCCTCCACCACCCATTCACCAGCTAAAAATCGTTTATTGAGCACGATACCGATCAGAATCTGTCAAATATATGAGTATCTAGTAAGCTTATTGACGGCAGATTTGATATTTTAGAGTGGGGATGATTTTGGATCAAAATTCAATTATACCCAAATTTGGAGGGAGGGGATACTGGGCAGTTAAAATTACAAAAATTGATGGTTTTCAAATCAATCCATACAGAATCGATAGTTATATAAATCAGCCTCCTCTGTTAATTGAGAGAGGTGAAATGAGGACTTATTTCCCATCCATTTTAGGAGAACGTTTTTCAAAAAAAAAAAAAAAAAAAAAAAAAATTTTTTAAAAAAAAAAAAAAAAAAAAAAAAAGATTTTCCTCATAGTTTTTTTATAAAACCATGATAAAATGCAAAAATCAACATTTTAAACCCCCCCCCCCCACCCCAAAACAGGTGTAAAATTTTTCTCGATTTTTCAGAATTTTCAAACTCTTAACCAGTTTTATAAGTAGAAAGTATTAACTCGGACAGCTGAAGTTGTTATTAAACAGTTTTGAGGTCATTTCACACAGCATTCAGCTCACCCAGCGATCCGGAGGGTGAAGGAAGGAGGGCCCCCGCTTCGATAGATTTTTTCGAAATCGGAGTCGGAAGGATTTCAATCAAAAACCTTGGAGTCGGAGCCGCAGAGATCAGAACTCCTTCCTCCGAATCCCTTAACCATGTTTCTGGAAGTGAAACAATTTGCACTACAATTATATGCAGGGAGTATTTTGAAATTTCATAAATTAAATTGAAGCTAGGGATCCGGAGTAGAGACGGAGGCCGGAGGGAGTAGGGCTCTCCTTTAGTCGATTTTTTCGGAGCCGGAGGTACCCCTTAAAAAATTTTGAGAATGAGAGCTGGAGCCAGAGAGCCGCAGCTGTAGGGACTTGAATCAAAAATCTTGGAGCCGGAGCTAAAGGGACCAGACTGCCCCCCCTCCAGATCCCCGGAATATACCCAAAACAATCATCGAATTTCAGCCTTCTAAGTCAAGTTGTGAGGGATAGGCAATTAGAGAGAGATAGGCGAAGAAACCAAAGAAGTGGGCACCTCCAAAATTTCATCTTCATGTTGGGCTCAACGACAACAACTTTAAATATGCAAATTCCAAATCAAATTTCAACTTTTTGAATCAATTTACGAGGACTTTTGCCGCCAGATAGGAAAGGACTATGGTAAAAAGAGAGAAAATGGGTATTTGAAAAATGTGTGAAAAAAAATCTAAATCATGAAAATAATGAACCTTTGAAATAATAGCAATTATTTCCACGAGGCCAATGGCGTAGTCAGGAGTGGCTCAAAGGAGAGGGTTTCACTTTTTCGGGGTACTATTTTTTGGGTATGATTTTATAAAAATGAATTGGGCTTTTTTAACGATCAAAAAGTGCATTTTCAGAGGTTTTAAGAAAAATTTTTAGCATAAATGTGAAAGTTTTTCAATTTTTTTGGTCTTCAGGGAGGTCTGTGCAGACCAGTAACCCCCTTCCTCCTTCCCTTCACCGGCAACGTCTCTGTATGAGGCTACTATTTCTTCGTTTACTTTACTCAACGCTACTGTTACAGGACTTTTTTTATTTTTGACCTTAAAAGAGATGTTCCATGCGTATCTCCCCCACAAATTGGGGTAGGTGATTGAAATTTGGCATGTGCATTGATTGGAGGTTCTGCATATATGTACCTTTTCAAGGATTTCGATTTTTCAACCTCATTGCAACTCCTCACAGTCCCGAAAAAGATGTTTTCCTTTTTTGAATCGGTTTTCCTCAATTTTCAAGTTTTATCCACGTATATCATCTCCCTGAAAAAACTCGGATAGGATGTTGAAATTTCTGACTCTTCTCCGCACTAAATCTTTCTAAAAACCTAAATTAATGAACAACCACGATGATAACATCTTACAGGTACTATGAATAGGTAGTTGGCTAAAAATAAATCTGAGTTCGATTCTGGATTATATGATTATTAGTCTGATTTTCTATGTCATATTGTCAGTGAAAACCAGGCTATTACAGCGTATCGACCAACGGCGTTTGGGGGAGGAAATACCAACATAATCCGTTTTGGGCTCCTAGAAGATCATTAAGACAATTTTTGGCCACGTCAGGCATTTATTTTCATTTAATTTTTTCCCGAGCATTAAAGCCATTTATCATGCTTGATGCTGATCAAAATCGCTCCAATTTGGTCAATCGGTTCAGTTTGGCGGCGGATTCGATATATATGAGTGGGGAAGAACTTGGCTGAAAATTCAGTTATGCTCCAATTTAGGGGAGGGGCTGATGAGGGTTCACACACACACAATAATTGTTCTTTTTCAAGTCAATCGATAGATAGTTCAAAGTTGAATAATATATCTAAAAATCAACCTCCTAGGTCAATTAGGAGGGGAGATATGAGGGGTTTTCCCTTTTTTGACCACGAAAGAGAGCCGTTCCTCCCCTATTCCCCCACCAAAATGAGCTAGGAAGTTGAAATTTGGTATGTACATTTAGTAGTGGCTGTAGATGTGCTTTTTGAGAGTCACGACTTTTCAACTCCATTTCACCCCCTCATAGCCCCGGAAATGTGGTTTTTTTATTAGTTCCTCGCATAACTCTCCTCCAAATAGAACCAGAAAGCTGAAATTTGATATGTATATTTACCAGGGACCTTTGATGTGTATTTGGAGGGAAGGGGGGTCTCAACTTCTCAGCCCCATTTCATCCCTCACAGCTCCAAATATAATTTTTAATATTTGTTCTTCGCATAACTTCCCTCAAAATTGGGCTAGGAAGTTGAAATTTGGTATGTACAGTCGGTAAAGACCTTAGATGTGCCTGTTAGGGTTTTTTGAATTTTTAGCCTCATTGAACTCTTTTTAGCCTTGATGCTGATTAGGGAAAAAGCACTGTAAAGCGATTCTTTTTTTCAATTCTCATGATTGTAATATGTCACGAAAATCAGGCTGAAAAAGCATCGCTTTACGATGCTTTTTTTTTTTGTCTTGCATCACTACTCTTTTCATTCTGTTTCTTCGTATGATGATAGGTAATATTAAGACTAAATAATTCACGTCATTCATCGACTCGTGCACCTATTTCATCTATAATTGAATGAATAATATGCTAAAAATGAGCTGATATTCTCCGACGATATAAAAACTATTAGAAAAACCAACCTTTCAGGGTAATTCCCAATACGATCGGGTACACCTGTCTACCTACGTTGATACTCTTGGAACATATGTAGTATTTATGTACATCTACGTCTGTATACTATTTCATTCTGAGAAATCGACCATGCACACTGATCACCGAATAACACTACGCGGTTCAATTTTCTTATCTATTATATCGCAAATCATGTATGTAGTCTTGTACGTAATACTATTTCACGTTAATCGACAAAATACAAGTACCTATATGTAATAAAAAAAAAGTGAGCGAAATTTTGAAAAAATATTAAAATAAACTTCGTCTGAAATAAATTCAATTCAAAATTATTATATGTACACCAACAATGTATATTTCAGCGATTTTCTATGGCCTAGAATGATAACACTGATAATTCGATAAGTATCTGGGTATAAAATATAAGAGAGCTAGGAAACGGGCTAATTTTTACTCATTTTTTTTTCGAGGCGATCGATAGCTGCCAATTGATGATTGCAGAATTGAACGTGCAATCGTCGTATTTCGTTACAGATACGTACATAATACGTATCTGTATGCAGTATTTTCCTTCCACGAATCCATTCAGCATAAGTTTTCGACACCAGACTAACGTAATATGTAAACAACGCAGTCTAGCTTACAGTCTGTGTCATACGCGAACTACGCATACAATTACACACACACACACACATACATAAAAGAAGTATTGCCATAGTTTATACATACGTTCGTGTTCATACATTCACACTTGATGACTTGAGCCATTCCTAATTGCTATATCGTCTCCGCTAATATGAAAATTAGGCAAAATTTTCACACGACTAATTTTATTGTACGAATTTGAAACACGTATAATAATTTATAGGCATCGTACATAGATATAATACCGTACTTTTCCAGTTGGTTTATAAATTGAACGAGTTATTTACATAGTTATCAATTGGCGAAGTTTTTAAAAGGTAACGTATACTCTTTGATGTTGCATAAATCTAATTACTTACGCGTAAAATTACGTAGGTAAAATAGGTACACAAATATTAATGAAGAGTAGGTATGCAATATATTTCGTTTATTAATTAAAAGAGTTGCCTATGAACGAAAATTTCAAAATACCATAATTTTCTCGCAATTTGTCCACATAGCGATATAACTCCATTAGGTATATTGATCAACCGTGATCCCATATTTGTAAAAAAATAATTAATTTTTTTTTCATTTTCATTTTCAAATTTCAACTATAATTAAATACTTCTCTTATACCAGTTATAGGTGGACTAAGGAAAGGCACACGTATAACAGTAGGCATGTCCAAAAAGTCGAAGGGGCTGAGATATGCTATTTTCAAAATTACATTTTTGCTCAAACCTACTGCTCATTTTAAAAATTTATAGAAAAAAAAATTAAAGTTGATAAAAATTATGAGGGGGATGGTGGGGGGGGGGGGTTTATTTGTAAAATATGATAAAATGAATACCAAGATACTTGACTAAAATTTTGTAACTGTTAATTTTAATTTTGAAGGTAAATGCGAGAGAAGTTCAACCATTGTGCTACAAGGCGAGGAATATGAGGGGGGCTGTGGTAAAAAAATCAGGACCGGGGATGAAGTGGTTCGTAAACTGTGATGATATATGTATAAAAAAATTTAGTTAATAATTTTCAATTTTTTTCAATTTTACCTGAATAACATCTCCCCACTAAAAATCTTTAAAATGACTAACAGCGCATCCCCAGGTTCCCCACTTCAGTACCTGAGCAAAAATCCCGGAAATTGCTTCCCACTGGAGAAAAAAAATATGTTGAATGTCACAGAATAGAAAAACATGAACTTTTAATAAAAAAAATTTCACATTTTTTTTTCTCCATTGGGGAGCAACTTTTGGGGTACAGGGTACGTATAAGACTGATTTAAATTATATAAAAAATTTACCTATACAGGGTGTTTCAGGGTAAAAGTAAGGGATTAGGCAACACATACCGAGTCCATCTATGAATGTTTGCATAGCCGCAAAGCTGTAGGGGCTGATCAACTCTAATTCAGAAAAACTTTTTTTTCACAATTTTGTATAAGTTATTCAATCGAGTACAGTTCGAGAACAAAAATCGATAGTGATTTGGAATTTACTCGAGGAAAAAGAGGATTTTGTCTAAATTAGCGTGGTGTAGTTAATTTTTCTAACAGCAGAACAGGGAAGCAAGCAGTAGATGAAATAATGAAAAAAAACGTACACCTGAACCTTAAATTTTTATAATTGAAGTTGAATAATTCAAAAAAATTTTCCCAAGATACTATAAATAAATTAATATTATTGAAAGAAAAAAATTTATTCTTTTCAGTGCCGCAAACCTCATCTCTCTACCTCACTTACATGAAAAATTATAAGCATTTATATTCCCAAAAATAATAAGACAGTGAGTTTTTTCAAAGTTTTATTCCTTTTTTTTTAGAATTCATATGCTCATAATTTTTCATCCAAGTGAGACAGAGGAATGAGGTTTGCGGCATTGAAAAAAGCAAACTTTTTTCTTTCAATAACACCACTTTAATTAATACGTCACGAGAACAAATTTTTAAATAATTCAACAAAAATTATGAAAATTGAAAGTTTAGTCACACTATTTTCTCAACTGTTTGCTACCCTGTTCTGCTGCTACAAAAACCTACTACACCGTGGTAATCCAGATAAAATTCTCTTTCCTCTCGAATAAATTCCAAATCTCTCCGTATTTTGTTTTACAAGCTGCAAGCACTCGCTTGAAAAACTTATACGAAATTGAAAAAAAATTTGTTAGAATCAGAGTAACTCGGGCTCTGCGGTTCAGCGGCTCGGCAAACAAGCATAGACTCTGTATGTGTTGCCTAGTCACTGACTAGAATCCCTCATTTCTACTCAGAAACATCCTGTACATTTCCTTAGCTCATGATTGAACCTGTTTCTCAAGGAGCGATGGTAAGGAGAGAAATGAACGAAATTTTTCTCACGACGGATTCACATTTTTTATGAACACACAAATTCGAGCTCCTAAAATCAGTTCATTTGATCAAACTTTTATGCATCGTAACGGTTAATTTTTTCATTCATCTGTCTCACCCTCTCCCCTCACCTTAGAAAAAAATTAAAAGCTAATATTTTCTGAATTCAAAAAATACATTATTTTTCAAATGAAAAATTTTAAAATATTTTTCAATTTCAAACTCACACTGGATAACGTGCCTAATAATCAGTCTGAAAGCAAAATAGTATAAACATCGAATACACAATTTTTAAAACTAAAAAGTGGAATTATAACGCAAGAAAAATTACTTCAGGCAAATGCAGAAAAAATTTATTTGAAAAAAGTTTCAAAAATAATTCCTAAATGCTTCTTTGATACTTTTGCTTCGAAAAAATCAATTTCAAAAATAAGAAAAAAATACTAATTTTATAATACTGCGCCGTTGTAATTACATGTAAATATCTGGTCCTCTTCGACTGAGACTTATTAACAGGTGCATACGGGCATATGTATGGGGAAGAGGGTGGAAGGCATTTACATATCCGGTGTACAAACCTTCGTAGAAGCTTGTGCTTGGAAATGGTAGTTTTTCGGTCGAGGGATATTTTGAAGACCAAATGAAATAAAATCAAATTCACCTCTTGTGTAAGTTGCTATCCTCCAAAATAAATATGAAGTAAAATGAAACAACAGGGCTTTTCTATTCTCGTACTTGTTTTGAATGTCCTTAGATCTATTTGCCCGACGTTAAATTCGATACTTGAAATAAGCAATATTTCAAATAAAAAATACACGTGCCAAATAAATCCACTCAGCTTTCAACAAACGTACCTCTGCCTGATTCAAATAAGTACATAATTAAGTAAATACCTCCTCGCTGAATCAAGTATACGAAGATACATTGCAGCCAAATGCACAATACGCGTACTTGTAATTCGAGTTTGATGCACCTTTTTAACGATTCTGTGACTGTGGCACGCATTCATCGCATTGTTGCATATCCTCAATCCGCTTCGACTCGCACACTTACACATATGCACGCGTCAACCTTCGCACCTGTTCTGCGTAATTAAAATTCCATAAAATGACAAAATACCCAAACGACCACACACCTTCACAAATCGCAAATCGTTTTCTTTTCACAATACCTACCACTATATAAATGTGCATATACTTCTCTACTCGAGTTGTACTGCAGTTTTATATTTTAAATGCACCTCATACGTAAGGATCGTACGAGTACGAAGTATCTATGCAGATACATTATACTTCTAGGCCTATACAGACGTACTGTAAAGGCCTCTGTTCCTGTATACGTAATACGTATGTCAATAGGCAGTCACTAGACTATACGTAGATGCGAATAATGAAAAAAATCCTAATCGTGTGCGTATAAAAATATTACCTTTGCGTAGCCGTTGCGCACATACTTTTAACCTATTCGATGCGCGATCAGTTAAAATACATGTATATAAAACAACCGGTTCGAATTTAAAAATCGGTATCTATAGACTGCACTGCAGCAGCCTGTTCATTAAACAGACACAACCGGTTCGTTCTTCATGTACCTTACAGACGGTATTACGAGCCACGAGCGCCAGGTGGAATTAAAAAACATCGGTCAATGCAGACTTATTCTTATCGTCATCGTTGTCGTCGCTCGTACTCAATGCTACGAGCATAACGCATCAGGTACATATTTGAAAATTCATATCGATACGTAGCAGCACACAATACAGACCTATCTATCCGCCTATAATAGTTTCCAGAAGCATAGGGCCTACTTGAAGGGAATAATAATTATTTCGCAGGGATCATCCGAGCTAAATATACTCGTACATCATTTATATTCCCACATAATTCATAAAGCCAACCCAGATATAAGCGTAGGCCTATGGATTCAAAACGAAAATTTCGATTGATTAAAATTTATGTAGAAACCCGAACAGGTACATATTTATTCCACATCTGTCAGTAGGGAAACTACTTCGCATGCTCATTTTCGCATTCGAATTCGAATGAAACCAATTTAGGTATACATAAGAAAACAGCTGATCTGAAACCAGAAAACCCTCTTTCGTTTTCAACTTGTACAAAATTCATGCATAGTTTAAAAATTCTCTTCCACGAACAAATCAAAATTTCAAAAAATGCAAGAATTTTTTCGTTTTTAATAGAAAAAGAGAGCACTACCCTTCCTGAGTTAATTATACACCTTCATACAATCAACGTGTTTATTAAGAATACAAATTTTTGGAAAAAAGGATAAAATTGAATTTTGCGGCCTGAAATTATACTAAATTTTCAAATTTTGTAACTGTTTTCTCAAAAAAAATTACATTTGTGAAACCACCTCCCCTTCACCCCCTTCCACTAAAGATCATGTCTGGCTACAAGTCTGGAAATGCTTTCAAAAAATTCAAACAATTTTTTTACGTGTTCTCAGTGGTGATGACGTTGGAGTAGCCTTTGATAATCAAAGTTTACACTATGGAAACATTTTTTTATTTTTGAATTTATGGTTTTATCAAATATTTTACTGTGCACCTCTAAAGTCACTTCTACTAAAAATGCATAGAAATTTGGTTTTCAGCATAAAATATCAAAATCGATACTCTACACAAATATGTTTCTATCAAGTCCAAACCGTAAAGCTCGCAGCAAGAAATCTCCACCCAAAATTATCGACTCTGTAACTTTGCTCCCTTCCCTTCATGACTTATTAGGGTTTATAAATGGTCAAAATTTTCACAAAAAGTGGTCTTGATATTGCCAAGTAAAAGGTTTACATGGTGTAATCTTACTTCTTGAGTACAAATGAGTACAAATTTAGAATTTATTTTTTAAGATGTTTTGCTAACTTAAAATTTCAAGAAATTGCAAACTTCGTGTTTTGTAGAACCCGGGAGAATTTTCTTCTTGCTTCATATTTGAAAAAAATGTCGAAGTATGTAAAGTTCACGCTGGAAATTCTTTCCAAAAAGTCGAAATGTTTTGAAGTTATTTTGGAACCATACTCTGCTACCATTAGGTGAAAGTGTGAAACCACGCTCTGCTACCATTAAGGTTACGCAGACTGGATGGAGGGAGGATTTGCAAAAATTCAGTCGATGCAGTTCGAATTTTTTCGGACAAAGCTACAGATTAAAACGATTTTCAAGCTGCAAAAATAAGTTTTCTCGTAATAGTTCGGAACCACGCTCTGCTACCAATAAGGTATAGTGGACTGGAATGGAGGAGAGATTAGAGAAATATTTTGAATTTCTGATGTTGCAAATTTAAATTTTTTGAGGACAAACGTTTTCATCAACACTCAAATTACCACTATTTGAACACGTTTCCCAATATTATGAATATCATTGGAACTTTTTTTTTTTTAATTCAACAAAACTCAAAACTTTAAATTCTTTAGTCCAAATTTCTACGAGGGGCTAGCGAAAAGTTTCGTCTCCTACCTAATCGAATCAGTTCCAATGATCAGAAGTGAACGAAAAAAGTTCTATTCGAAAGTATACAATACATCGAACGAATTAAATTTCTATTTTTCTACGTAGTCCCCTGCCCCCCCACTTCTCGATACACTTGGTTATTCGTTTTCGCGAAACCACGATTGAATAAACCGCTACATGTCATAGTCAGACTCAAAATGATTTCTCTTGAGGTCATCTTTCAACTTTGAGAGTGAAACAAAATCAGATGGGGTAAGATTTGGGCTGTAAGGAGGGTGACAAATCGGTCCAAATTTCAGACGTTCCATTTGTTCATTCGTTTGGTGGCTACATTGCGGTCTGGAGTGGTCATGATATCGTATAAATCGGATATATTGCTGGGGAGGGGTTATATGAGAGGCCTGGAGACTATTGCATGGCGTCTGGCGGCTATATGAAGGCCCCTAGACTATTAAATTGTGTCTAGGAGAAATATTAGGTGCCGGGGAGCTATTACACAGCGTCTGGGGACGCCTTCTGACACTAAAAACTCAGACTGCTGGAACCTAACATTCAAACATGTCTCAGTTTCCATAGCAACAACGCACGAACGAAACGTCTTGGTGATACAAAATTTTGAACATCAGTGAGATATTGAACGAGCTATCGACTGCGACTTCTAACCCCACTCCTTCGTATTTTACAGTGGTGAAGATGAAACTTTTCGCTAGCTCCTCCCACAACCGATCCTTTTTATATTACAAAATTCAATTCCGGAAATTAACTTTATGACATTGTGAGTCTGACGTGTATATAGATAGTTTTAGTGGATCATTTGCGAAACCCCAATAAGAAATTTTCCCGCACCAAAACTATCAAGATATATCAAACAGACAGTAGCCGAATTAGATGAGCCGAGCATTCTTGAATTTCGCTGTAAAACAAGTTCACCCAATTGAAGGGATTTCCAACGCATATACTGAACCAACCTTAAGTATCTACCTGAAATTAATTTGCAACACAATTCAGGGTCGTTTAAAAAAACTGAGGCCCAGCAGGATTTGAATCGAAGAAATGAAATTCGTACAATTATTTTGCTGTACAAAAGTGAACTAGGATGCGGGCCCCTTTGTACAGTCTGAAATGCTCGGGGAATTCTCCTTTCTTTTCTCGCTTCCTTTACAGACATTTATCATCGGGGCAAAATTTTCACAAAGGATTTTCGTTCACGCAGGATTACGATGATCTGCACGATATAAATAACGAGCACCGCCAGTGTCACAGTCCCATACCTGCTATGCATGAACATATATAGCATTTGAAGACGAACCACAGATACATATGTACGCAGTGTACAGGTAGGTACATAATATCGAGTTAACAGGTAGCGCAAAGCAGAGAGACTCCACGCCGAAATTCCACTTCCTAAGAAGGACCGTGCGATAACTACGGGCGCCCCGCGCCATGCAGCACCGCGTCCGTCGCCGATAAACTGGTAGAATCTGTTTCGTCGCGTGCCAACCGTCCTTGTCATACCAACATGTTCTTATTAAAACGCACAGGATTGCCAGTAGTACGTATGTATGTATTACATGCAATGAGTATGGCCCTCGACGAGGTCATAAATGTATACACATTCACATATTACACGTCGTCGTAACAAACTAACGCACACCTACCACCAAAACTACACTACTACGAAACGAACGATAAGATGTACACCATACCAGGTATAGATAGGTATTCGTCGAAGATGTTAACCATATGATAGTAATAAGCGGGCCATCGAATAGAACACCTCATCGTCATCTTCATCATCGACGAAATGATAATGTGCGTCATCGTACCAGAAATTTTTCTCGCTGTTGAATGTACCAGGTCTCGCATTTATGTAAGTACGAGTAGAGAGATACAGGTATAGGTATATGCCAGCAAATATATACATATGTACATAGAGATGTGTAAACATTTATACACACCGAACTGAACGTTTACACTGTGCGACGTCTGTCTCATCATCAACCAATTCAAAACTACTACCATCGTCATCGCCGCCCTCCTTTATTTCTACGAAATCGTTTCACGTCGTCGTCAAGAAATCTGCAGCCTCAACCTGCTACCATGTCGATATCTACCGGTACACCTATTCGCGTTCAGTCGTACCATCAATCGAAGGAATTTCCCAAGTACGTTCGGTAGACGTTTAGATCGTCGACGTATATACCAGTCTTTCCTCCGACTCCCTTCCTAATTTTATTACGTTGATGCGATCTTCTGCGTGCTGCGTACATGGTACCGGGTGTTATGAATTTGCCGGATAGTTAGGTCACCGTTAGGATTAGAAAATGTTATCGTATCAAAGCACTACTTCAGCCTTCAAGAAGTAGAAACCATGATTTAAATATACTACGAGTTATGAGGGAAACTTAACTTTTGAAAACATTAATTCTGCCACCTATAAAATTTCAAACTTCACCTGCTCTTATTTCCGCTAAACAGGTAACAAGAATTGCAACGATGGTCCCCAGTTTAGAAATATCACCGAGCTTTTGAACCTTTGTCTTATCTACTCAACGAATTCTTAACATCAGAAATGAACTCAAATTTGAATAAATCTTTTTTTTTTTTTTTTTTTAACGCCATTTTCTGCAACGAAGGCCAGAGGCGGGACTGCTCAGCCCGTCAGATCTGAGTTTTTAGACCCATCAGTGAAGAGGAATTGGTGATTTGCGTATTTGTTTAGGAGTTCATTAAAACGGGAAGTGACTACGGTAGAGTCAGTATCGGGTTTGATGAATTCAGTTAGTGAGTAGTCTATTTTGGGGACAAAATAGAGCCATGGTGGGTTGATGTTGGATGAGAGTTTCAGTTTCAGTTATTGTATGAAATAAATCTGATATATTAGGCGTCAGTTGATGGAGAGGAAAGACAAATT
>FIZR01003101.1:0-11496 GCA_900060175.1 Ferrisia virgata
TTCACTTTTTATCTAATATTCAAATATTAGGTAACAAGTTGTGTTATCGATAACTGTTATAAATTTAACTTCCTTGAAGAAAGAAGTACACGACGAGTAGGGCGATTATGGTTTTATCTGGGTAGACCAGTCTAGCTCACTTATCAGATGGGTAAAACCATAACCGTGTGTTGATAAGTTTACTCGCCAACCGGTGACAATGCAGTAGTCTATTACGTAGCATATTGAATATGGGGTATCGTTCACTTTTTACATTTTCAGTTTTTTCAGTTTGCGATTAGTCTCTGCAATGCATATACAGTGAATATCGGTTATAAAAACATTGGCTATAAGAATATATCGCTTATTATTACCTACCCATATTTCAAAAGTTCCGGCAAAACTACATAAGATGTAATGTTAATTAATATCGCTTATTATGACATTGGTTATGAAAACATATCGTTTTTAAGAACTTTACTTTTGGTCTCTTCAGTAAGAAAAATCGGATATAATGACTTTACACCATGAAAAAATTTTTTTCTTGTAAACTCAAACCTGTTCGTGCTAGCGAATACCAATGAATCAAAAGACTTTTCGTATTGTTTCGGTTACAATGGTAACTTTGTTGTCGCCTATCGTTTTTTTTTTTTTGAGGATGCACGCTTGTAAATCATATACGAATTGGCGATTGTACAACACCATTTTCTGACCTAAATGTCGATAACGTTTTGATGATTTTTTTGGAGATGACTGAGGTTGCTTTTACTACCTAGATCGTTACACTTGACTATGTACTATGCCACTGAATATTTCTAAAAATTGTGAAACATTGAAACGATATAGTGAACATACCATTTTATGAGTGATATTTCATTCACTTCCCCTCTCCCCAACTATTTCAAAAATCTCGATCGAAAAGGACAATATCAGTTGTTATAACATATCGGTTATAGCGACCAAATCAAGTTTTCCTTTCGATGTTATTATAACCGATATTCACTGTATGGTTGGTAGGCTTTTTGTTGTCTCAAGCAAGTTGATATTGTTTACCTACGCATACGGGTACTAGGATAAACGGGCTGCGACAATGAGAGAAAAATCAGATCTTCATCTTACATTGAAGTACTTTATGGTTGCTTTGAGTTGAAAACCCACTACAGAAAATTTTGTTTATAGTTCAAAAGATGATAGAGCTATAGTCTTAGCTTACAGATGCAGGCCATTTTCAAAAGCAAATTTCATTCGCTGTGTTTGCCTCACCATCTAATAACACAGCAGGATCCCAACCACAAGAGTAAAAGATTGCGAATTGAAATAAAGAAGGTATAATCTGCTTGCTTGAGCAAATATGTAGAATTTGACAGTTGCTCTGCAAACTGTCAAATCATCTACTTAAAAGGTAATCATCTCTCTTTTATAATCTTCAAAAATGGGTTAGGTTAGGTGAGGTTAGGTGGGATTAAAATTCAGCGAACTTATTTAGTTAGGATTTTGGGTATGTCTTTTGGGCTTAGGTTTAATTCTAAGCTCCCTTGAATCCTTTCGTCATCCTAAAAACATGTAGATCTTGTAGAAGCCTTAAATGTCCATCTTTTGGAATTTCATCCACATCTTTGTTTTAAAATTAACTTCTCCACTGCCCCCCTGCACAAGCTTACTGAGATTTCCACTGTGTAATTGAGTAAGTAGCGATTGCTGAGCAAAAACACATTGATCAAAATTTTATGACATTAGTGAAAATTTTCAGACTTCAGTGCTTCCTTCCCTTCAATCACCTTCTTTTTATCTTGTTAATATGAAAAATGTCGGTACTAATGGCTCAGATAATTGTAGATAAACTTATATCCAATTAACTATACATTATACCAAGGTTCCAAAAATCATAAAAATTCCTTTAAATGTCATATTTGCTTTTAGGTATTATAATTAAAGGGCTGCATGAATTCAAGGCAAAATAAAAAAAAAATTATATAATTCTTTTCGGCATTTCGCAGCAAAAATTCAAATATTTTACTCTGATATAAACTACAGAGATTAATTACCATACCAATAATTCATTTTACCTCAAAAATTTTTTCTCATGCAAGTCTGATCTTCATTCAAGCTCTCTATCTCATCCTTGCACGTAAATTAGGCTGAAAAAAAAAACATAAAATATTCTCCAATTTATTACCACGAAGTAAAAAATTCCACCAATGTTTAATGCAAAAAAATTTTCTTCAACTACCAACCAAAAGATGAAAATTTCTAACAAAAACCTCCGGCCAGCCGTCTCATTATAACAAGTTGAAAATAAATTGTAATCTGGAATCTTAAAAGTTATAGTGTTAAAATTAGACGTAGTTAATTAAGCCACGAAGCTTCGTTTAGTAAAAGTTATATCTCAATGGTGAAAAAAAAGAAAGTAAAATTCTAAACGTAATTCGAGAAAGTTTTTTTACAACGGTTATACACGTATATTTTTTCGAGATTCGAATATTTAAATTTAAAAAATTGATGATTTTTATGGGAAGGAAACACGAAGTGTACCTCAATTTCATCTTAAACTAGTGAAATTATAAGACCCCTGAGTAACATAATCATGAATAATGCATTTTTTTCCTTATTCGATACGGTAATGAAGGTCCTTTTTCCTCACAGATTCCAACAATTTTGTTAATTTGAATATTATTACGGATCGTTGCAAGCTGACAAAAAATTATTTTTAATTTTGAAATACTTATTAACCATTATTTTACTATCATACGTATATGATAAATGTTCGAGAATATTTTTCAAACTGAAGCTCATAAAATATTAGTATTTTCGTGTTTTTTAGGCTTATTTTGTTTAAAATTATGTCACTGGTATTGGAATCTTCATATTTAATTCGGATACATATATCAATAGGCAAACACATCATTTGGATTCTGCCTCCCTCCTATGCTCTCTAAAATTTTCCTATTTTTATACGAGAGTGTTATATTTACCAAAGATATAAAATCGAAAGCATTAAAAATTTTTATTTTCTTTATGAAACTTCGAGTAGATAACATTATTTTTTTGATGTTTGACATTCACTTTATTAAAAAATTTGCCCTTTTAAGAGGTTTAATCTGGAAAAACTGACCACTTTACATTAAATTTGATGTCATACATCATCATTCAGAGAAATTCACGACCTCCTTCACTCGTTACAAAATTTTCCTGAAAAGCTAGGTTAAACTCGTGTATCCTTTTGTGGCCCCCGTATTAGCAATAAATTTTATTACACAGCAGACGTGCTTCCTAGTTGAAGTAGTAAATAAAATATGCGAATAAATAGAGTATATTGAAAAACGCAGTATCTTTTCTGTTCACTACACAATTTATATCCCACATTTGATAAAATCAAACACCAAAGCATTTCAATTTAATAAATTGCGCTGCATACAGGCCCAGCAAGAGAATTTATTCGCGTCCTCAGGTATTCGCAAAATCTTGCAAGTATAATAACAGGAAATTCTCTATGAAGATAATTTAAGAATTCTAAACACCCCACCTGACCTCCTATCCTCTGTTTTTAATAAAGGATTAAGTAAACGTTAACAACGCCTATAATGAACCGCTCGAGACGTTGCGTAAAGATTAAGGGGTAATTTTCACCTAATCGAATTACGAAATAAAGACCATTCAAATACTCGAATACAATATAACGTCTAATTTTTCTCATTGCCATATTTCTCCTGGTACATTTTATCGCGACTTCGCAGCTTTTTCAGTTCACTGATAAGTAAAACAAATTTTTATTTTTATTTAACAATGGACCTGGCTTTTTTATTTTTTTCAAAAAAATATGTGAACAGGTGATCAATGCATAGCATTGAGTAGGTACTTTCAATTTTCTTTTTGAAAAAGTGTAATATTTCCACATAATATTTTTTTTTCAGCTGTATGGTCGAATATTTAATTGAATGCTTTCTTACCTCTGATTTTGGATTTTTTATCATTTTTTATTTTCATTTTCTCGTCATCCGTTAGTATAACTAAACTTTAAAACATCTTACCTCATGATTCCACTCCCAAGCTCATTAATTCTGGGAAATTAAGAATAGAATAAAATTTTGCAGAGCTATTTTTATGCTAAAATCAGTATTTGTAAAGATGAATGTAAAAAAATAAGTAGGATCGATGGTGACTTTCCTTATACTGTTGAGCAGGAGTTCTCAATATCATAATTTTAGAGAAAAAAATTGGATTGAAGTGGTGTTTTCATCTCACCTTTAAAAATGATATGTATTAATAAAGCAATGAAACGGACAATTAGTGATGGTGATACCGATACAATACATATTGGGATATTGATATTTTCCCAGAATATTGAACAAATATCGTATTGAAATTTTCCCTCTCAATACCACTAGGTATCAATATTTTTTACCGAATATCGACGTTCGATCACTAAGATACCTTTGAATGATTCTTGCTGATGACTCTCTATCTTGGGACTCTCACATCAAATAAATTGTCAAAAAATGCCAGAAATATATTCCCACGCTTACAGAAATCTGTCTCAACACATTTGGATATTCAAACACAGCTCAACAAACGAGCGTTACCGTTTTCAAATAGTAAAATTCTCCAAAAAATTCTCCGAAAATTATGAAATTCTCCGAATTTTTTTCTGGGAGGGCCTGCATAGAAAAATAATTGAGGTATTGTAACTGTCTTTGTATTTCATTGGTTTGTCTTCTGTACACATCTTGATTGGATGAAATACATTCTATATCATTTGTGTCACTCAATTTCAAATAAATTCATTCAATAAAAAAAGAATTTTAAAAATTTAACTTCAAAAATTATCAAACAAGAAAAAAACATTCTTTGGTATGGATTTCATAAGAAATGGGTAACAAATTCAAATAACTAAATAATTAAACAACTTTAAACGAGAAAACGAGATTAAATTTAAACATAAAAACGCTTCCATAATGATTTAAGATACATGTAATTAATGAAAACGAAACAGCCATGGAGTCATGCGACATCTCTAAGAATAGAATAGAAATCGACGATTTATCTGGAATAAAATTGAACATTCTCATTGGCTGAATGACAGTTGGCACACTTTACAAATTTTTAAATACGTTAAAAAAGGTTTTAAACTGGTCATCTCTTGTCGTTTATCAGAAGGAGAAAAATAACCACAAATAAAAACTCACAGAAGTCAAAATTTTTTCTAAACCACAGATAAAATCTCCAAAATGACTTTCTTGGAAACTCGAATGAAAAAATGTAAATAGAGAGAAAATATGACATGTAAATTTGAAAAAAATTTTCTAAAAATCCATAAATTCTCAGAAAATCTCCAAAAATTCTCCAAAAAATTCATTCTCCTAAAATTCTCCGCTCTTTTCTAAATTCTCCAAAAAACAAGAGAATAATCCGTTAAATAGCAACACTGCAACGAACAATGTATCTGGGCACAATTGGTTCTTGCTAAGCTACTGCTGCAACCTATTCTACCATTGGCTCTCCACCACACAAAACCAAAAAATCATTCATAGCTTTGAAAGAACAAAGACCATTAACACTGGTAGCTATCATCATATCTGGGTATATACCATTCGATATCCTTCTCATTGAAATTGGTGTACTTTGGCATCTTTGACAACATGGCTCAGTCTCCTGTACTGGTCATCTACCTCCCATGATGTTGAGACACTCAGCTGATGAACCAATAGGAACTACTTTCTGCCTCTACACTCTTCAAGTTTCACAACAACAATGGCTCGATTGCAAATATGATAGGTGAACTCGACAACTCATCCATGATGCATCTACCCAGCTGAATACTGACTTACCTACAGACTATTGGCTCTACCAAGTAATCTTCAATCGTGAATGATTCAGACATTATTTACTCTCACGTCGAAAAGTGAACACTGAACTCTGCTTAAACTGCAGACTTCCAGAAACTGCACATCACATAATTCTGCACTGTCCTCGATTTGCTACTGCACACTCACCAACTATTTAGTAGATCAGTAATTCGTCAGCTACGGCAAGAAGAAAGAACAAACCGTACTAATACAGACCATTTATTCTACTTTAATGCCTGAAGAGGCCTAAAGAGTGACCTTGACCAAGAAGACATGAACAACCAAAAAGTCTTGTGAAAAAAAAACTGTTTTAAATCATAGTTTGTAAAATCGATCATGATTTTCCACTCACACGTTGCGTAGTGGTTTTTAACCCACGTTGATTCCATAATCATTAGTTTACTGGTAGTATAGGTATACCTCTCCTTTTGAGTAAACCATTTGGTACCATGTGAAGAGAGTAAGTGATTGTGCTAAATATTACGCATGAACACACCTTACTCAACTAAGTTTGGGAATGAAGCCCACCGCAAAAAAAAAAAAAAAAAAAAAAAAAAAGTAGATGGCTTAATAAATGCATTTTTGAATTCTCAAAATTCACAAAATCAAACCTTACAAGTTTCAAGTTTACTACAGATACCTACTAGTATTTGTAGATTGTATATATATTGTAATACTGTACAGTTCTAAGTCTTGCAGTTTGCATTTCCTATTCTATCATTTTTCAAAGGTTTGAAGGCATACGTTTCGATGAGGCTTCGTTGGAATTTTCTCATCTTGTAAAATTCACGATTTTTTAATTTAAAAAGATAATATTTTCAAGTTTTTTTTTTACGCATTAACTATTATAAGACGCATTAGGAGATGTAAAATTAAAACGGAAAATTAAAAACAGAAAACTATACCATACTTCCCTTTTGAAAGCCGCCTTCGTACATTTTAGCTTAAATTTGTAGCCAATATAAAAAGTTGTATAATTAAATTTTAAACTTCTTACATAATGTTCACTAACATAGGCGCAGTGTGTCAAGATCTTAAGAAAAAAAAAATAAGTAATAAAGTTGAAAGAAAAACCTCATTATAAAAAAACTTCGATTTCCATCGTAGTAGCTCGATTTGTAGTGGAAAATTAAACTTGCTTGTGATCCTGGTTGGTATACGCTTAATCTGCGGTGTTTAATATCCCTTGGGATATCGTTGTACATCTCATTACTATGATAAATTTCCTTAATACAAGTAGCCAGAATTGAACTACATAGACATACTTACCATAACAATGTAGTTAGTAAGTAAAGGTACACTAATAAATGATAGTGTTTTAGTAAACATTGCACAATAAGGCTGGGCAATTGTTTTTTTTTTTCGTACAGCATCGAGGGGAAAAGAGGAATGACCGCGTAAAATTGTTGCAATACTTTTCTGACGTTTATGAAGGGTAAAAATGACATTTTACATCATGTATTTTACAAACACGGATATAATTTTTGGCGCCAAAGCTTTTTTCAATGTGTAAAGAAATCTCACTAAAAAAAATATTTTCTTTTACCATCATCACTCGGGGTATAAAACTTCTTGAAGAAATTCTATCCCCCGTAATAAACATTATCGTAACATTTTATCCGAAATGTAACATTATTTTAACAAAATATAATGGAATCAATATCGTTATTGATGAAATTCAATATGTGACCGTGAAAAGAAAGCTCGTAGACTGGGAATATTACGGAGAGAAAAAATTACATATTTGATTCGTACTATGTTACTCTTTACTTCTGCAATAGACTCGTTGGTTAAAAGAAGAGCGAAAATTTCATACAAAACGAACGTCAATTTAACTCTAAAGACTCATAAGGGAATAAAGTACCGCGCCAAAGTTTAAACATTTTAATAAAAATTTTCCACCTCAGATAGCTTTTTATAGCCTTGAACTTACAAGTATAAGAATTTCAAAGAGGCAGTAATACGCAAATTCGTTTCTCAAACGGAAACCTTTGTAAAAGCGGAATAGTAAGTTATTGTTTACTCGTCGAACCCTATACTGAGCGCAGAGCTACTTATAAACTCGAAGGTTTGGTTTCATAAGCATTCATAATAATAAGATGACCAAATTTTCTATCAGCTTTAACACGGATAATTAAATTTTCATATAATTCTTCTCCATTCGAGCCGAAAATATTATTCTCAAAGGGAAGTTAGATACGTAGACTACACATACCTACCTGTCTACTGAAATGAATCGTTGTAACAATTCTAAAATTACGAGATTTTAAATTTTTAACGTGAACTGAACGTTTGTAAATTCATCAAGTTCAACCTTCGAAGGAAATTTCAAATTATAAGTGGGTATCTGTCTATGATACCGCGTTGTAATCTATTAATCTTTTCGACAAGTTTTGCTAACCAAGATTTACTGTCCTCGCGATGACCGCAACCGCGTTTTCAACTTCTGTGGTGTAAACCGAGCCATGAGATTAATTCATGCGTCTCAATTTCTAGACTGCGACAAACTGAAAGTGGTGGGAGGTAATTTTCCACTTTGTCTAGTGTAAGTAAATACTCTAAATAAGAAGTAACTTCCATCAAACAAACTCGATGCTCTTTAATTTGCACAACCCCAAAGAAACGTTTAAGTTTTCTAAAGCCATCTACGTGTGTACTGTGTAAGTCTAGGTATCTCATTTGGAAATTCGTTTACATTTTCGTCTCGTCTTATATGAAAGTAAATTTTTCATGCTGCTTGCAAGAGTTATTCTTATGTAATAAATTTCAAGTAAAGAATACAGTCTAAGCTATTTCATACATACAGGTACCTAACTATGTGAAGCTGAAAAGAAAGAAGTCGAGTCGTGTATTTTTTGGAAAAAGGAAAAGCAGCGATGAAAAAAATTCTGGTAGCCGAATTAAAGATTCATTTTTTCCGTAGGAATTTTTGAAAGAATACGAAATTTTTTTTCAATGCTGTAGAATAATTTTCTATCATTTTTACCTTGGCGGGGATCAAAAAATTTTTTCCATTATTTTGATAAATCTTCAACAATAACATAGTACTATGCAAGAAATTTTAACAAACAACTCAATTCGAAGTAACTGGTCATTTTCTTATCTCCCTAAAACTTTTCTATTTCATAAAACATACATTTCGCAATTTCACTAATTTGAAAAAAAGAAAATGCATGAAAGTGAAACATTGGCCTTTATTGTTTTGATGGGCTGAAATAACTGTCGGCCCATTATTTATTTTTCATTGGTATTTTTGCAGATGTAACGAAAAAAAATTCAATCAAATTCCGAACACAAAAAATATGAAAAAACACAAAAATATTCAATTAGAGCTTCTCCTTTTAAAAAAACTACCTGAACGAGTTGTTTCAATAGAAAGCCAAGTACGTTGAACTTACCTGCTACAATATCCAAGCTGCTTACGTCTAACAGCGACAATAAAAATTATAGTATTTTGAAACAACTTCGACTATATTGCTTATAATGATTTCAGTTCAAATGGAAATAACATTGCGCAAAAGGACGGTCTGCGATTTTTTTCCACCCTGAGTGCAGTTTTCCCCCTTTTATTTTCAAAGATAGACAAATAAAAAAATTTGAATGTTTATCTTTATAGCCCTTTCCATGAAAGAATGCACTTGCTGAACTGAAAAGTTTCTGTTTTGCAGTCACATATATTTGTTTTCATCTTGTTGAACGGGTAAATCATTAAAAAATTACAGGTGTATCATCACTCATAATGCATTGCCCATTAGCCCCATCACTCATGACTTTAATAAATATAATTCACAAAATTATGTGAAAATGAATTTCTCACACAATAGTTTTGAAGTAATTCAAACAATAACAGTGGGTTAGGTAAAATTTGTTTCAACCAAGGAGCAAGCTTTCTTCAAAAATGCATCCTAAATACCTCTCTGTACTTTGAAAAAAAAAAAACAAAAAAACAAAAAACTTCGCAATAAGTTGTTTTTTCAATTGGATATTTGAAAAATATTAGAGCTACATGAATTCTCTCCTTCATAGAATAGAAGTTACGAGTATTGGGGAGTTGATAAGCCAAAACCTTCCAACGGTACATCACTTTTTTGAAGGTGCAAGTTGATGCAAAGAGGCTGAAAAGTCTAAGCTCTCAAAAAAAAACTGTTGAAGACACCTACTAAATCTGTATCCGTACCATTTCAGGTCCCAAGCTCAATTGAGGGGAGAGGAAGTTTTGCGAGAAGCCTTCAATTTTCAAAGTCAAAAAAGATGAAAACTTCCTTCAACTATACAATAGAAGTATGAGTAATTCTTTGAATATCATCAAATTTCAACATTGAAAATTTTTAAAAATAAAAGCTTTTTTATGAATTTTTTGAAAGGATATCTGTTCGGAATTCCTCAGTGAGGCAAGCAGATATAATAACTTCCTTTATGCCTTGCAGTCTATTGTTATGTGGGCTTTCCGCTGTGTTGAATGGAGGGATTCGTATCCCTCTTGTTATCAAAGAGTAGTGTTTTATTGCCCTTTTATTACTCTTTTATTTGTTGATGACCATAACATTGAGGGTTTACTGTTCTGAGCCATTAACATCTTAATCATCAATAGTATGGTTGTGTTGGACAAAAAATTTCGATGTTATGAAGAATTATTTAATGATTTTTAGGTGCAATGTTGAGGAAAATTAAAGATGTTTGAAGTTGACCAGTCAACAGTTGACCCTGATCCTGCATTGATTTTAAAATTTCAAGTTGAAATGTCAAGGAAAATTAATTAACCTTGATCCTGGTTTGATTTTATGACTTTAAGTAGAAATGTTGAGGAAAATGAAAGATATTAAAAATTAATCCGCCAACAGTTGATCTTGACCATAGATTTATTTTATGATTTTAAGTTGAAATGTTGAAGAAAATTAGTTGACCTTGACCCTTGTTGATTTTATGATTTTAAGTTGAAATTATGAGGAAACTGAAAGATGTTTAATAGGAGATTCCACACAGTTGACCAATCATCAGATTATCCGTCAACAGTTGACCTTGACCCCGGTTGATTTTATAATTTCAAGTCGATCTGTTGAGGAGATGTAACGGAAATTATTTGTTAAGAAACAGTGAATATAAAAGTTAAATTTATGCCGACAATGTAAAAACTTCCAGAACTTACATTCTTTCGATATTTACCCTTTGCATGCAAAGAATACAAAGTATTTTATTTTCTATGTCGTTAACGTCTTGAACATAATTTTTTATTAGAAATTTTTTTTATCTTATTCTCTCAATGTTCGTTGAAAAACGTTTGTGCGTTTTCAAATCTTAAATTTGTCAAATAATTCTTCATTTTTCCAATTTAAAATTGACTTAAAAAAAAACTTTTTCCATCTGCCCGGCTAGAAATTTTGGGGAAACTACTTCAATCTGTTAGAATGGGTGACAATAGGCGATGATAAAATTTTTGCTGTTGAAGTTCATACTCGTTCGTTCTGGGGCATTTCGAAAATCCTACAGAAATAAACTTTTTACTTGAGATTCCAGAACGTCTGGAAAATCAGATATTAGCGTGACAATGAGAAAATAAATTTTTGAACTGAAATAACAGCAGAGCCGTATTACCCATAAGGCAGAATAGGCAGTGCCTACGGCGGCAAAATTTATAGGCGGCATTTTTTTCAGCAGAAACGAGTAAATTTTTTTT
>FIZR01003109.1:0-28969 GCA_900060175.1 Ferrisia virgata
AAAAAACTTCTTTTTTAAAGGAAAAAAAAAAAAAAAAAAAAAAAAAAAAAATGAAAATTTGATATGTAAGATATAATAAGTAGCATCCCAACTTATAGGTACTCTTACTTATTTAGTTCAATTTTTATTGTTTGATGTTTTTTCTGTTCTTTGAAATAAAATTTCCTTGTATGATGAAAAAAAAGGTTTTTTTTTTTTTTAATAAGTATGCCTACAAAGGTAAAACAGAAAAGAAAGCATTTCTGAGGGGTGTTCTTTAATTACAAATGTTAGGAGACGAGGTTAATTTTGCGGTGAATAGTTGAAACACACCGAAATGCACATCTACGATCCTTATCAAATCTACAAGCCAAATTTTGTCCTTCTAGCTCAATTTGGAGGGGAACCATGTGCAGAACAAATCATAAAAGCGAAAACTTCCTAAAAAAAAAAAAAAAATAGAACTCTTGGCACGCAAAGAGTAAACATCTCGAACGAATCATAGTTCTAATATTTTAAATGTAATTGGTACAATTTTTTTTTCTCAACTTAGACATTTCGATTTGAAATCTTAAAATCAATTCAAGGTCACAAGCTCAACTGTTGATGGGACAACTAATGACAACATTTCAACTTAAAATCATAAAATCAATCCGAGTTCAAGATCAACTGTTGACAGGTCAACTTTATTTAATTTTCCTCAATATTTCATCTTGAAATCATGAAGTCAATCCAGAGTCGAGATCAACTGTTTATGGGTCAACTTGAAACATCTCTAATTTTCCTCAACACTTCAACTTGAAATTAAGAAATCAACCGGGGTCAAGGTCAACTAATTTTCCTCGACAATTCAACTTGAAATCTTAAAATAATATAAGTTCGAGGTCCACTATTTTGACGAGTCAGTTTTAAACATCCCTAATGTTCTTCAACATTTCAACTTGAAATCATAAAATTAATCCTACATAAAATAAGTCCACTGATGTCATATCTCTAATTTTCCTCAACATTTCAACTTAAAATCAAAAAACCAATCCCTCATAAAATAAGTCCATTAATGTCATATCTCTAATACTCGTATTTCTCAAAATTTCAACTTAAAATGATAAAATCACTCTTTCATAAGTCCACTGATGTCATACTTCTAATTTTTCTCAACTTGAAAACATATAATCAATCCTTCATAAAATAATTCCACTGATGACGTCACACTGTTGATAGTCCACTAATAACATCTCTAATTTTTCTCAACATTTCAACTTAAATTCATGAAGTCAATCTGTCATAAGTCCACTAATGTCATTCCAGGCCATAAGAATCTGTCCACTGACGTCAGTCTTGTGATGGCATCACACTGCTGATGGTCCACTAATAATACCTGCAATTTTCCTCAATATTTCAACTTAAAATCAGAACATCAATCCTTGATAAAATAAGTCCATTGATGTCAAATCTCCAATTTTTCTCAACATAAAATCAAAAAAGCAATCCTTCACAAAATAATTCCACTGATATCAGTTCAAAAATGACGTCACATTTCTGATGGTCCACTAATAATATCTCTAATTTTTCTAAGCATTTCAACTTAAAATCATAAAACCAATCTCTCATAAAACAAGACCACTAATGCCATTCCAGGCCATAAAAATCTGTCCACTGATATTAGTCTAAATATGACGTCACACTGTTGATGGTCCACTAATAATAACCCCAATTTTCCTCAAAATTTTTTCTCCATTTTACGCGTGAAATGGAGAAAAAATTTTACTATTTATCTCAAAAATGTGAAAAATTGGTAAAAAACGTCAAATTTTACTCATAAAATGAAAGTCGTTCAAAATGTCATTTTGTGGTTAAAACACATCAAAATTCAAAGAAAATTTGTGTAAAAACGTGAATTTTATGCGTGATATACAAAAAAAATTATATTTTTCATCTCATAAGCATGAAAAATTAATGAAATACATCAAATTTCATTCATAAAATGATAAAAGACCGTTCAAAATATCATTTTTTATCTCAACAACGTGAAAATTAAAAGAAAATTGATGAAAAAAAGGTTAATTTTACGCGCAAAATGAAGAAAAAAATATCCCAAGTATCATTTTTTAGCTAAAAAACGTGAGAAATTGGCAAAAAACATCAAATATTACTCATATACGATGGAAAAATTCATCAAAATGTCAATTCTAAACTAAAAAAACGTGAAAATTTGAAGAAAATTTGTGTAAAAACGTAAACTCTACTCGTAAAATGGAGGAAAAAAGTTTCAAATGTTATTTTCTTAGCTCAAACAACGTGAAAATTCTATGAAAAAATTTCATTTTTCATCTCAAAAAAAGCAAAAATCTGTAAAAAAACATCAAATTTAATGTCAATTTTCAGCTCAGAAAGCGCGAAAATTTGATGAAAATTTGTATAATAATGTAAATTTTACGTGCAAATGGATAAAAAAATTATTTTTCATCTTGAAAATGTGAAAAATCAATAAAATACATCAAATTTTACTCATAAAAAGGTTGGAAAATCGTTAAAAATCTCTTTTACAGCTCAAAAAACATTAAAGTTTGTAGAAAATTGGATGAAAAAAAGTTAATTTCACATACAAAATAGTACAAAAAATTGTTCAAAATTCGGTTTTCCAGTTGAAAAAAGTTAAAAATTTATGGAAAATTAATGAAAAAATGCGATTCTTACGTGTAAATTGATGAAGAATTTTTCATCTCAAAAACATAAAAAGTTGGTAAAAAACATCAAACTTTACTCATAAATAATGGAAAAATTGTTTAAAATTCCATTTTTCAGCTCAAACGAAAGCGTAAAACATTGAAGAAAATTTATGAAAAAACGTTAATTTTACGCGAAGAGTGTTGAAAAAGTAGTCGACGTGCCATTTTGCTGCTCAAAAAAGAGGAAAATTTGCTGGTAATAGAAAAAACGTGATTTTTAGCGCGAAATAGTGACAAAAAATCATTTAAGATGTTATTTTTCAGCTAAAAAAACCCCACGATTAAAAATATACTAGAATTTTGAGTGTGTGCAGGACTCGCCCAACACTGGGAAGTCTCACAGAAAATTAATGAGCGGTAATGAGTTTGATGTTTATGAGAAAAACAAAATGAAAATTCCCACTAACCTAAATGCATAAATTGAAATTTTTTTTCAAAATTACTCTTTTAACAATGAACTTGAAAAGACCATTTCAGATAATTTTTTCTCGTTTGAGAAAATTAAATTCCACACTGTTTCTCGAGTTTTACATTTTTTCTTTTTTACACGAACAGGAGGGTATTTCTTTTCAATTTCATAATAAAACAATTTGACTTCGAAGATGTGGAAGAGTGGGTGGGGGGGGGGGGTAATAAACAAACAATTGTAACTCATAATCACCAGCAACAGTAGGGAAAAGGAAGAAGATGGTAGAAGTATTGAAAAATTATTAAATTCCATCATCCGTTGGGATTATTTCACTTTTGAAACTTCGAACGATAAAAATGATTTAATTTCTGCGTAAAGCTACATGAAATCATAAAAATAATAGTTCTTAGTCCTCTCTGATGACATTCCAATCCCAGGGCAAAAAATTAAAAAAATTTTTAACCTCGTCAAATATTAACCGTGCAATAAACAACGTTTCAAAATTCAAAGGTGAAAAACATAAATCCTCCATAAAACGACGAACGAGTGAAAAAAAAAAAGAGAAGAAATCATTCAGGTGCTAATACGGAACATCCTATAATTCCGAGAGATTTACACCGACGCGACCAACGTAAGCATTACGTACGAGTACGGGGGGGGGGGGGAGGGGTAATTCGCGAAACCAATCAACTATTACGAGATCGTACTAGGTATTACTTAAGAGTATCGTGGTATATAGCATGACAGTGGCACGTGAGGTGGAAGTACAAGAGAAGAGACGAGTCGAGTCTAGTCTCGGCCAAAGGAAAGTAGATGAAAAAAAAAGACAAGACCAAGGGGAAAACGCATCGTCAAATATTTACAAAATTTTTATCAATTAGCGAAACCAACGTGGCATGACCATAAGCCATCGCATCGCATCACCACTACACGGCCATAAAATTTCAAATATCGAGTCTGTTTCGTTGCCTTTTACTCGCAGTTGGTACGACTTTCCATCATCTTAAATCAGATATCACTGACCTCGCTAACACCATCTACATCAACAGAGCGACCAACGGTAATAACACGATTAGCAACAAATAATTCGCGAAATGTACGAGTACCTACTATACCAGTTCACAAAGGTAGTATTTCGGCGAAATATAGTATATCTATTCGTCGGGTATACGACCACAACAGCAAAATCTACACAGTACTGTAGAGAAGCGGAGAATAAGAATAAACGAAGTAGTAGACCTGGTACGCCAATTACAAGAAACATTATTTGCAGTATGGAGACTTGGACGTGCAACTATTAAATTAATTGATACGCTTGATTTCGTAACATTCGTCAGCCAGGACAGATTGCGTCGGGTAATGATCGATTCGACGTTTTTTTTTTTTTTTTTATTTTATTTTCGTGAGTAAACAAAGACGTATTATCTTAAGAGTATCGGTAGGTGTTCTCGTTCTTGTCTGGATTCGTTTCTACAGGACTTTGAGAGTTTGAGTGATGGTCGAAATGAATGTCATTCCTTTTTCTCGTTACAGAATTCGTTTATTATTAATTACACTTCCCCCTCCCCCCTCCCCCCACCTGGTGGGTTTTCAACTCAAAGTCAACCACCTACGTGCTTTCTTTTTCGATCCACCCTAATGTACATTGTACCTACAAGAACCTAAATTTTTCACAATCAAGTATTGCACAGGAGCCTCAAAAATTTCACTACGTGAGGAACCTAATTTTTCTCGGTCAAGTACACCATCCTAAAAATTTTCACTACTACCACAGTAGAACATAGACATAAGAAATTGTACCTAAATGTACACGAACCTCAAAAATTTCACCACAATATACAAATTGTGCATATACATCATTAAATACACCTCAATGTACCGGGTGTTCTGCATTAAGCTTGCCATCTTTATACCATGATAGGTCAACTCATGAGACTTACATGTACAATGGTTTGCGTACTTAAGAAATCGAAGGGGCTGAGATATGCTATTTTCAAAATTTCATTTTCATCCAAACCTGCCACTCACTTCGAAAATCAATAGAAAAAAAATAATGAATTTTTCAGTGAGTATTTCTCAGCAACGATTTTACTCAATTACTAAGTAATTACGGTAATTACTCAGAATTATGAAAATGTTTTTTAATTACAGGTGTATGTATTGTAATTTAACCACTTCAGCATTCAAGGAAATTCCAGTAATTACAATGTTTTTGGTAATTACGATAATTTGGTAAATTGTGGCGAGTCTGATCATTATAATAATTTTGGTATTTATGGTAATTTTTGATAGGATCGGGAATTTTAATAATTATGGTAGTTCTAGTAATTTTTATAATTTTGGTAATTACGGTTATTTTTATAATTACCATAATTTGGATATTTACGGTAATTTCTGTAATTCGAGCGAATTTGGTAATCATGGTATCTATGGTAAATCACATAATTCTTTATAATTATAGTACTTTTGGTAAGTTCACTAATTAATGGTAATTATAATAATTTTGGTAATTACAGACAATTTTTGGCGACTTTAGGTATTTATTTTTATTTTTAATTTTCCCTGAAGACTAAAATCACTTACTCTGCTCAATACTGACCAAAATCTCTCCATTTCGGTAAATACGCTCAGTTTGCGGCGGATTAGATATATATGAGTGGGGACAACTTCTGAGGAGCCAAAATCGCAAAAAACGCTCATTTTCAAGTCGATTGATAGACAATCCAATGTTGTATAACATATCCAAAAATAAGCTTTTTCGGTCAATCAAAGGAAGAGATATGAGGGGTTTCCCCTTTTTTTGCCTTCAAAAAAGCCATTCTTCCCCTATCTCTCCTTCAAATCGAGCTAGGAAGTTGAAATTTGGTATGTAGACTTGGTAGGGACCATAGGCGTGGGTATTTTGAGAGTTTCGACTTTTCAGACTCAGGTTTCAAATTTGTGGTATTCCGGGTGGGTTTTCTTATATTTTGAGTTGGTTCCTCGCGTAACTCTTCTTTTATATTGAGCTAGGATTTTGAAATTTAGTACGCAGATTTGGTATAAGTCCTAGATGTGTCTTCTTTGTGGTTTTGACTTTTTAGCTTCATTGTATCCCCCCTCATAACCCAAAAAAATTTATTTTTTTGTTAGTTTTTCTTATTTTTGAGTTTGCTCCTTGCATATCCTCCCTCCTTCCAAATTAGGCTAGGAAGTTGAAGTTTTAGTACGTAGATTTAGCATAAGTTCCAGATATGTCTTCTAGTGTTGTGGACTTTTTAGGTCCATTACAACCCCCCTCCCCCCACCTACTCACACTTTTGAATAGGAAAAAGGTATTTTTTTACAGAATCTGAAGATTATTTACTCAGCTCAATGCCAACCAATATCGGTCAAACGTGAGCAGTAAGTTTAGGTTGGGAGTAGATTTGATATTTTTCAGTAGGGGTAACCTTACATAAAAATTCAGTAATTACTAAATTTAGGGGAGGGAGTGATGGGGAGCTAAAATTGCAAAAACTGCTCATTCTCAAAGCAAGCAATCTATGAAGAATTAAAAGCTGTATGCCTTATGCAAAAATGACCTTCCTACATCAATTAAGAGGGAAGAAATGAGAGCCTTTCCCATTTTCAAACTTGAAAAAAATTTTGTACACGCATATATCCCCTCCAAATTAAGGTATTGGTTTGCAATTTTGCATGTAAAATTAATAGATATCTCGTTCATGCTTTTTGAAGGTTTTACTTTTTTAATTGCATTGCAGCCCCTGTAAGCCTCAAAACTGTAGTATTTTGATCGATTTTTCTTATTTTTTTGAGATTTTTGCACATATACCTCAACTCCAAATTGAATGGGGATTGGAATTTGGTAAGTAGATTTAGAGAGCGTTTTAGATGTGCCTTTTCGGAGATTTGAACCATTTACTCCTTGTCGCATATCAGATCTTAATAAACATATGCTTATGGGTGAAGCTAATTCTCAATTTTTCCCAGTAGTGTTTAGCATCATCTAGAATTTCACATCTTGCGCACGCATATTATTAATTGCACCTTAATCTACGTAAACTTCAATTTTTCACAATTAAGACCATGAGCCTGAAAAATTTCAAAACTTTTACACGAACGTCAATACTTTGACATAGACTGGTTGGATGTAAAAGGTCAAGCTACTGTCAGGGAAATTTTGCTAATAAATGAAAATTCGCTTGATCTATAATTAAATTGAAAATTCTCTTTCATATTTCAAATTGACCTATTCTAGACTTTCTTTCTTTCCTTCAATCAAACTACAAATATATTTATCTCGAAAATAAATTTTCCAACGTAATTTAAATTCAAAATCTTAGCGACACCAGGTGCGTATTTCGAATGATAATTTATCCGCGAGAAGGAATAAAGAATAAATCATTTTAGCACATTGTACCTACACTTATAACACTCAGATAGGTAAGCTATAAAGGTAGTAGTTACTTATAAACCACGTTTTGGTAATTTAAATCCTTTTTGAAAAGTTTGCAAAGCGTTACATGCCATTTGAGATTAGTCGATAAAAAGTTTTCGAATTATATATATAGGTAGGTAGGTATCTACAGCTACCTAGCTACATTAAAATTTATAAGGTCGACAATCAAATTAACCTCTCGAGTTGAAATTTCTTACATTAGACCAAGATAGAAGCATCGAGCAGTTTTATACTTCTATACCTCGCCCTCCCTTCCATTTAGTACTATACCTTCGTTCGCGTTCATAACAAAATTATCAAGAGCGATGAACAATACAAATAGGATACTCGTATGGGAGGGAAAATATCACTGGAAATACATTTTGTTTGTATTCGCGTATCATAAACCTATAAAGAATACGAAAAAAATAATATCGTAAAATAAAATTGTTTCAGTTTCAATTTTGTACCTCGATTGAGCAGATTTTTCGCTTATATTCACGCGAATGCTGATACAGACTCATTTATCTCACTTGTATTGATTAGTACATGTGCGAGTAAGCATGTATGTGCATCTGGTTGCCGTTACATCTTTACTTTTGGGCATAAAAAAAAAAATATCAGAATACTGTACCAACCAAAACAATGTAATCCTACAGAGGATTTTCTCGGTATGTAGCAAAACTTCTTAAAAAAGCAGGAACTAGGAAGTGATTGAAAGTGTAGAGTTCAAACTCGACGCCGTGAATAAGCCGATTATGCATATGCTACGCATGTCCCACCTCACAACAAAATCTTACCATCGAAAATGTACTATACCGATTTACAGAATTTTTTTATTGCTTATTACGTCACTCTTTTTTCCCTCTCACTTATAGTTTAGATAATTAGGTTGCTAGCTTGCTACTCGCATATGTAATATGATAGCATAATAAAACTGCTTTACCCATCATCAAAACGTTAGACAGATATATCACCTCATATAAGTAACAATCATACAATTATTACAACAATGAGCACGTTTACACTTACCCATAGCCCGACATCGTCATCTTCGTTGTTTTCCAAGAATCCATTTATCCAGTTTAAAAATAAGCAAGAATATTTATTATTCCGTTTGGTTGATTTTGGCGCAATTATCAAGGTCGCCAAAACAGCTCGATGCTCCATAAATCCACGCCTCGCAAATACGATGTCATCTGCAACGAAAGAGAAACCGATTATACGGTACCTATTTTTCATCTCAACATAACCGATTTATTGTTATCTTTAATATAAGCTAAGATAATGTGACGTGCCATATCGCCATTTCTACGCCATGAAAGGATTTTAAGAAGAGTCATTCTCGTAGCGGGTATAATATTTTATAAAATATCTTATATTCTAAAAACACCTATAACACGGTGAGATTTAATGCTGAAAGTAGGTGAGCTGAAAGTAAGTCGAAAAAATTCTTTAAGAAAAGAATCGAATTATGAATTGTACACTTACAGCGAGATGTGAATTTTTTAGTCTGATTTTCTATGTCATATTGTCAATGAAAACCAAGCTATTACAGTTTATTGACCAATGATGGTTGAAGGGTGGGAATATCAACGAAATCCGTTTTGGGGTCCTAGAAGACCATTAAGACAATTTTTAGCCATGTCAGATGTTTATATTTATTTTTTTTCCCCGAACATTGAAATCATTTACTCCGCTCGATACCGACCAAAATCACTTCAATCCGGTCAACCGGTTCAGTTTGACGGCAGATTAGATATATATCAGTGGGGATGAACTTGGTTCAAAATTAAGTTATGCCCCAATTTGGGAGAGGGGGTGCTGACGGGTCAAAAACTCAAAAATTGACTTTTTTTAAGCCAATTGAGAGAGAATCAAAAGTTGTATAACATATCCAAAAATCAACCTCCTAAGTCAAATAGGAGGGGAGATATGGGGATTTTCTCGCTTTTTGACCTTAAAAAAGTCTGTTCCTCCCCCCTATCCCCACACAAAATTGAGCTAGAAAGTTGAAGTTTGAAATGCAGATTTAGTCGATGCCCTAGATATGCCTTTTGGGAGTTTATACTTTTCAGCTCCATGCACCCCCACACAGCCCTGAATATGTGGTTTTTTGGTTGATTTAACTGATTTTTAGAGTTTGTTCCTCGCATAACTCCCCTTCAAATCGGGCTAAGTAGTTAAAATTGGGCATGTCCGGCTGTAGGGAGCCTTGATGTGCCTTGCGTAAGTTTCTACTTTTTAGCCCTATTGAGCCTTTCCAACCCCCAATGCTGATTAGGAACCGATGCTTTTTTCCAATTCTCATGATTGTAATATGCCACGAAAATTAGGCTGGAAAAGCATCGCTTTCGGTTTTTTTTTTTTTTTTTGGAATGCGTAGCATAATTTGGAAATTCATATTACGCCCCCTCTATATTGATTAAATACAAGATCAAAATTTGTTTCAAATTTCGATAGAATGACATACGTTATCACATTTTTCAAAGAAGCGAATCTAGAAGGTATTTCAGTATTGCCAACCTTGTAGTTTGATGGAGTAGCCTATTTCTCATTAATTTAAGCGAACCAATTGGAATTTCTCAATTTTTTTCGAATTCCTTTTCATCATTTTTTTTTATTAGCCTGATTTTCTATGCCTTATGAAAACCAGGCTATTACAGTCTATCGACCAACGACGGATGAGGGGGATATCATCGAAATCTGTTTTGGGGTTCCAGAAGACCGTTTATACAATTTTTAGCCATGTCAGATATTTATTTTTGTTTTTTTTTCATCCCCCCCCCCAACATTAAAATTATTTACTCCGCTCGATACCGACCAAATTCGCTCCAATTTGGCCAATCGACTCAGTTTGGTGGCGGATTAGATATATATTTTTGGGTATGAACTAAATTCAGTTATGCCCCAATTTGCGAGGAGGAGGTGCTGAGGGGTCAAAAACCTAAAAATTGCCACTTTTTCAGTAAATTGATAGAGAATCAAAATTTATATAACACATCCAAAAATGAACCTCGTAAGTCAAGTAGGGGCTCCTAAGTCAATTAGGAGGGGAGAGATACGGGGATTTACCCCTTTTTGACTTTAAAAAAAAGACGGTTCCTCCCCTATCTCTCCACTAAATTGAGCTAGGAACTTGAAATTAGGTGTGATCATTTAGTGGAGGTTCTAGATGTGCTTATTGGGGGTTTATACTTTTCTGCTCCACCTAAATGCCCTATTGAAAGATTTATTAATTTTTTTAATATGGATAATGGCTTCGTAAACTTTTGAAATTATGTTGTTTAGATGTGTATTAGATCCTTTCATAACACATAATTTTTTCAAAATTTCAGCTCGGGTACGGCAAAAACTCGAAATAAAAGGCTACAATAGGCTTCGGGAAGTCGCGGGAGGAGGGATGGGCAGAATAGTGGTCCCCGGAATTTTTAACTTCTCCCATGCTGTTTACTACGTATCTGAACACAAATTATTATAACTTCAGAAATTTTTCCTCTGATGAAAAAATTTTTGGAATATTTTCTAATTTTCTAATTTTTGCCTCTTATTTTGAGTTTTTTCAAATTTTCACAATGGCGCACCCGAGCTAAAATTTTGAAAAAATATATGTTATGAAAAAGTCTAATATACATCTAAAAAATATAATTTTAAAATTGTACGAAGCTATTATCCGTATTAAAAAAATTAATAAAACTATCAAAAGGGCATTTAGGAGGGTAATTATGGGGGAGTGGGGGTGTTGATTTTTTTTTAAATTTCGCTCACATATGTCTATAACATATCAAAAAATTGCGCAAATCGATCGATTAGTATCTTCAAAAAAAATTTATGTGATTCTCATTCAGAGCCACATCCCTCCCCCTCGAAAACCAGTGATTTTGGGGGTAAAACTTCGATGAGTACAGCCTTTCAACCTCCTACTCTAAATTTTCCTCCTCCCATCGACATATACGACCGGCAAGTGAACTATTGAGTTTATTTTTTTTTTTAAATAAGTATAAAAAATACAGCAACACAAATGTTTGTTAAATTGCAAAAATTTCTCGAAAAAGAAAATCGATTATTCATTTTTGATAGATAGCCATTATTTCAACGACTCGAACAAAAACTTAAGACAAAGCGAAAAAAGAGGTACAATATTGTACATTCGAAAACTCTTCAGATAAAACAACCCCCGAAAAAAATCCATTCACTTGGAAATATTTGTTTGGAAAGAATTCCGCCTGGAAGAATATAAAAGGTAAAAGGTGGACAAGTAGCTTATATTTAAAATGAAACAATTACACAAAAGGTACTTTGATACAATAAAAACACTCGTCACATCTCAAAAATTAGGATATTATTTTTACATCGTGTTGATGATACGGCGTTAAAAAAGTATAGGTAGGTTAGGTAGGTACTAAAAAGCAGACTAATTTGAGTACCATTGAAAAAAAAAGAAAAAAAAGTTGAAAAGAAAGAAATGGCGTAGCGATGCTCTTTTAACCTGATTTTCGTGACATATTACAATTATGAGAACTGAAAAAAGCATTTCGAGTAATTAGGGTTAAATGGAGCTGAAAAGTCGAGACCCCCCCCCCTCAAGGCACACCTAGGGTATCTAATAAATGTATATACCTAATTTAAACTCCCTAGCTCAATTTGGAGGGCAGTTATGCGAGGAACAAGCTAAATAAAAGATATAACGAGCAAAAAACCACATTTTTGGTGCTGTAAAGAACTGTAATAGAGCCGAAAAGTCGAGACCCCCCTCCCCCCCCCAAAGGCACATCTAAGGCCTCTACGAAATGTACGTACTTCATTTCAACTTCCTAGCTCAATTTGGAGGGGGATTATGCGAGGAACAAACTAAAAAAATAAGAAAAAACGACTAAAAAAACAAATTTTTGTGGCTGGGAGAAGGTGAAGTGAGGCCGAAAAGTTGAGACCCCCAAAAGGCACATCGAAGGCCTCTACGAAATGTACAAACCTCATTTCAATTTTCTAGCTCAATTATCTGACATGGCTAAAAATCGTCTTAATGGTTTTCTGGAACTACAAAACGAATTTTGTTGATATTCCTCCCCCCTACTCATCTGCCATTGGTGCATAGACTGTAATAGCTTGGTTTTCATTGATAATATGGCATATAAAATCAGGCTAATAATCAAAAGATCAAACCACTTGTTAGGGAAGTACTTACAAAAAAAAATGAGAAATCTCATCGTCGTCTCGTCGTTGGGCTTTTCATACTGCAAAATCGAACTCACCAATTTACCATTTATCAGATACTAGAGAGATAAATAATACGAATAATAAACCGATTTTGCTTTCAAACGATAAAATGCAGAGTCCAGCATTGACTGGAATTGCTGTCAAAACGCAGCAAAATAAAACTGATAACTGGAAATTTTATTTATGCGGTTAAACGAAGAGGGAATGTACTCGTACATTTTAAATATAAATATACCCCATATACCTAACCTACCAGCATGGTTAATGTTGTAGAAGGTCTTCTAACCGCAAACTCGTTCATATTTCGATCGTATATTTGGTATAATATACTGATTTATTGTAAATATGCTATACGTAGAATGGTGCAGTTGGTATGTAGACAAAAAACTGGAAATTTTAATGAGTAGTCAACCAGTCATACGATACGAAAAAGTAATGTGGTATACACTGAAATAATTACAATAGTACGATTGGATACAGAGTTCATCAAACAGTTACAATTGCGATTCTCAGATTTAATTGAAATGAATGAATTTTTAACCTGATTTTCTGCGTCATTTCATCTTAGAAAATATTAAGACCACTTTCTGGCATATCCGATAATACTTCTTCAATTTTTTAGTTTGATTTTATACGCCACATAGTCAATGAAAACCAGGCCTTTAAAGTGTACCGGGGAGGGAAGAGGAGTATCGTAATCCATTTTGTGGTACTAGAAGACCATTCACACAATTTTTGGCTATGTCAGATATTAACATTGAAAGATGTTCGATAGCCTAATCTATAAATTTACGTTATCAATTTTACTCGCCACAGTTGACTTTCAACAATGGACCATCAAAATTTGACAATCAATATCCGGACTTTCAGCATCATGAACATAAACTCGAATGTTATGGAAAAAATGGTAAGCAAATTTTCAAATTTCTCAACACTGTTTGTTTTAACAATGGAGATTTCGAAACTTTGCTTGACTTTTTTTCATAACATTTCATTTAATGTTCCAGATAGTGATGGTCAAATGTTGACGGTAAATTGTTGGACATTCTGAATTCTAATAGTCCGCTATTGACAGTCAACTCTTGACAGTCCACTATTAAGCATTGATTTTTGATAGCCAAGTGTTCACAGACCTGAACTAGAACAGACAGTCTGAATCTTCATGGTACAGATGTTGATGGTCCACTATTGATAGTCAACTTTTGACGCATGATGGTCCATTATTGAACGCTAACTGCTGATGGTCAAGTGTTGACAGTTGTGGACCATCAACAGGTGGATTATGTTCGACAATACTGAAACATCTAGATGAAAATCTTCTGCTTCAGTAGTAAAGGGACTGCGGTTTAGAATTCTGCTTGTTTTCTGTGGTAGATGCACTGTTGACCAATTACAGTCAGAAGTTATCCTTTCTCTAGATGGAAACCCGGTCATTGGAGAGAAGTTATTTTTTCTGTAGATAGAAATGTGAAAGAATCTACATCCGATATCTTGACCAATTAGAATCGTGAACAAGTTGAAAAGGAATTCGTGAACTCTGAACAGCGCTCCTAACGGAGAAGTCTTGAGTAACTCCGAAGAAAAAATTTCAGTAATCCCCTTATCACCATCTCGGCGTTTCAGTGTCTATAGTTGAACGTTATGAAAAAAATGTTAAGCAGATTTTCAAAATTATGAATGTTAAAAAAATCTGTTTTATTACAGTCCCCTTCCCTCCCCTTGCAAAGACTAAAATCATTTACTTCTCAGCTCGATATTAATCGAAACAGCTCAAATTTGGCCAATACACTCCAATTGATGCTAGATAAGATATATATGAGTGGAGATGACTTTGGGTCAAAATTCAGACGTGTCCAAATTTGTGGAAGGGGGGCTAAGGGGGGTAAAAGCAGCTAAAATTTTTATTTTTTCAGCCATTCGATAGAGAATATAAAGTTGTGTAATATATTCAAAAATCAGTCTTTTAGGTTGAATTAGGAGGCAAGAGTTGAGAGGTTTTTACCTTTTTGACCTTAAAAAAGATTATTTCTCACACATTTCGCCTCCAAATTGAGTTGTAAGGTTGAAATTCGGTGTGTAGATTTAGCAAAAGTCCTACATGTGTTTTTTATGAATTTAAACGTTTTACTCTCATATTATATCATCAAGGCCCCAAAAATGTAGTTTAGTTTTTAAGGCTGGCATGTTTCATTATTTTTTGAGTTTATCCTTCCCATATCTCTTGTCCAAATTGAGTGGGAGGGTTAAAATTTGGTGTGTAGATTTAATGAGGGTTCCAGATGTGCTCTTTGATGATTTAAACTTTTCAGTCCGATTGCACTTCCTCGTAGCCTCAAAAAAGTGGTTTTTGAGCAGTTTTTTTTATTTTTTGAGTTTATCCTTTCCACACCTCCCCTCCAAATTATGTTATAGGGTTAAAATTTGGTATTTAGATTTGGTAAGGGTTCTTGATGTTTTCTTTTGTGGTTTCGACTTTTCAGTCCAATTGTATCCCGTCACAGCCTCAAAAAGTGGGTTTTTGGATAATTTTCCATATTTTGAGCTTGTCCTTCTGATATCTCCTCTCCTAATTATGCTAAGATGTGCAAGAGATTTCGTTTCCTCTGTTTTATATCACCCCCACCCCCCCACTTGCAGCTCTGAAATACCAGTTTATTCGATTATTTTTACAGTTTTTTGAGTCTGTCCCCCGCACATCTCCCTTCCAAATTGAACTAGGCGTTTGAAATTTGCCATTAAAATTCATTAATTTTTTCATATCGACTAATCGAATTCGAGAACCCCCCCCCCCCTGCCAACCCCTCTTATAATGAAGATTCGGCAACATTATGCTGAAGGTGGTAAAAGATTCCACAATTGAATCTTTTCGCAATCAAATCTGTTTCAGGGTCGTAAATAGCTAACAAGACCATTTTTGGGTGCATCAGATTTATTTTTTCAATTTTCACCTCCTCAAAAACCGAAATCAGTCACTCAGCTTAATACTGACCGAAACCTTTCGAATTTCGCCATTAGGCTCAAATTGGTAGTGGATTACATATAACTGAGTCTGTCTGAGCCTTGGCCAAAATTCAGTCGTGTTTGGATTTAAAGGAGAGAGGTGCTGAGGAACGAAAATTGAAAAACTTGTTTTTTTTTTTCACAACAAACAGTAAATCAGCTTAGTTTCCGGGCAGGAGAGAGAGGAGGATAAACGACATGGCCAAAAATAGTCTCAATGGTTTCCTAGTACCCCAAAAACGCATTTCGTTGATACTCCTCTCTCCCTCCGGTTGATAGTCTGTAATAGTCTGGTTTTCATTGACAATATGGCATAGAAAATTAGGCTAAAAATACGAACGTGGGATTTATTTCATTATAAAAATGCATCCGATATCTTTACAAGGTGGGATGTAGATAAAATTTTCAAATCTCGGCGATACATTCCTTCGAGACAAATGTATCGCTTCAACTTCGTACGACTCGAATACAAAAATACGACGATTTACTATACCTACAAGATTAGCTCCCTGTGTACTGCATATCGTACAAAAGGGTTAAAATCCTAGAATTTAAATTATTTATAACTGTTTAAAGGTACAGGTCCAGCTGTAACTTGTGTCTACGTAAATAAATGGATAAATCAGCCTTTAGAATTCCTTTCTCGATGATTTGTCGAGTTTTATATTTTTTTAGTCAGTAGATAGAGGTACTGCAGTTGGCTACCTGGGTAGGTCTAGGTAGTAGGTACTTGGATAAATAATAAATGTTAAATCTAAATAAGTACAACGTATAAGTATGTGAGAGTAATAAAGTACAACGAATCGTATTTAAATTTACGATAAAACAATAAAATAGAGACTTTCGCTTAATACAAAGCGTCGAAGAGCATTTACCTTCGAGTCGACTGAATATGTGTGTAAGTCTTACAGTATGCATCGAACAGCTATACTAAGGTACTTTCCAGTTGCATCAGGTCGTCGTATCTGTACCTAAAGTACGTTGTACGTACCTGCTGGCGCTGGCACATCTCACAATCAGCCTCCCCAACCCTATACGCCATCCATCAACCCACCTGTTAGGTCTTGGGAATGCACGGTGCACGGTGCACGGTGCTACAGTCGACGGGATCGCCAGCATTGGCATGTTATGTAGCTTCAGTCAACACTTATCGATCGTTTGAGATCGACCTGTTGCGCGTGTGTCGTCCGGCGTCTTTACCTCGCGCAGTATTTCGAACGTAACGATCGCGCGCCTTTAAACCGGTTCGTCGGCGTGTACCGACCATTCGATGTGATTATTTTTAGCATCTCGTGAAGCTGTATCGAGTATACTTTCGACGGTTTGAAAAAAAAAATAATTTTTTTAATTTTCGCGTATTAATAATAATTATTTATTTTGTTGAGCCTTCGATTGTTATTTTATAATCATATATGTGGTGTTCGGTCGTTTGTTCGTTGCCTACTCGTTGGTGCGTGTTTGGTGCGTAATTTCGTGTAATAGGAGGTACCAGCGTATTTATAAAAAATATTGTACGTAAATTGGATAGTAATCGTTGTCGTCGTTGGGTAGAACACATCGTACAGTACGTCCGATCGTTTGTTATCTACAATTATCGAGTGAGCTGATAAGCGGCGAATACGAACAACGTGCAGACGGAGCGGCTCGTGTTTCATCAATCATTCTAGTGACATTTTCGCAAAGGTTTGTACCGCTTATAATGGCTGACATAGTACACTTATACAATCGAAAATATCTACATACACAGGCTAGGTGTAGGTTCGTAGTATTACCTATGTATACATATTAAGTAGGTATACCATGTATACTACACGTACAATGCAATTAGACGTTATCAATCAAAACTTCAATCTATCGAAAAGAATCTACACGATGAGACAGACGCAGACGCGATGCAATGCGAACTACACGGTCTACATAACCTTCTCGCTGAGCGAATATAGTATCTGTGTAGTATGTACGAGTCGAATACGTACGTATTTTAGCTGCAAGCTTTACAACGAGCACGTTCTCTCTAGTCTATGACTCTCTAACACTGTAATCGAACTCGTGATAATCAATATTGATCTTTGAACTTATCCAAAAAATAAAAATTAAATAAATAAATAATATGTGTAATATTAAAAAGGAAAAGATATAACTGAGTACCTATCCGAGTGAAAGTTGATTATTGTATAGTTTTAAATACGAGTTACCAGTATTGGTTTTCATTAATCGAATTTACTTTATCTACTTCTGTGTACACAATACCTAGCTAGATGAAATAATAAATTCAGATAGGTACATAAGTATTTGTTTTTTTTTTCGCAGTCAGCTTCTTTTTCATGACGTCTGAAAAGTAAGCAACTCCATGTGTTGTGCATCCACGTTCTTTGGAATAACCAAGGATTTTTATGAGCAATGATTTGAAATTTGAGAACCCTGTATCATCACCTTAAATGTAATTTTTACAAGCAGGAATTTTCAACCAAATTTTTTCATGCTTAAAGACATGATGGACCGTACTAAGGGTCATTCTTGGAGATTTTTTCAAAAATTTCTTCACATCGAAATTCTAGTTTCAAGGTTTCATTGCGAAATTTTCATATGTTCTTTTCAAGAATACACGTCAAAAAAAACGTATCCATATTTTTTTATAACATATATTTTTTTCAAAATTTTTCTACGATGCTTGACTCTTAAAAATGCAAAAGAAAAACAAATAATTTTATCCATTTTCGCGTTTTGAATGATAATTGTTCATTAAATACTTTATTAATCAAAATATATTCTTTTTCTGTAATTTTTGGGCTCAATTGTCGCTCATTTTAGTCGAATTTATTCATTTTTGATTATTTTGTTTGAAAATATAATTGAATAGTTGCAAGTTTCAAAATACTCGAGTAAAAAAAACCCAACCTCGAATTAATGTTCAGCGAATCAAATTATCCTGATTTGGACAAATAGCGTTCATTTTACTAGAATAGTTGCAAGATGATTTGATAACAATGCAGTAAAAATGCCAGCCCTTAAACTTGATTTTTTTAACTTGCAAAATTGACCAAATACCAAAAAAAGTTTCAAAATTGCCAAAAAATTGAAAAATAATTTTTTCGAAAATTTTCTTCAAAGACTAAATTATTACAAATATTTATAACCAAAATACACTGGTGACAAGGTTTCCCAAAACCTACGAAACAAATTTTTTTTTAAAGGTCACTCTGAAATGGATGAACGACGTTAATTTTGAATGGTTTAGAGCAATATTTCAATTTAGTATAACCTCTTGCGTAAGATTTTCGGGGATAATGGTGAAATCTTGCCACCATTGATAATTTTGGATATCAATGTTTATAATAATCCCATTTTTAGAAAAAAATTTTCAAACATTTTTTTTTTTAATTTTTTTTAATTTTTGAAAACATTTAGAAAAATTGGTTTTGCAAAGTTGAAAAAATTGAGTTGCAGGGTTGAAATTCGTACCAGCTCATTTTTATATTATTTTACATTTATTCTGATCACATCGCTTGCAGATTTCTGAATAAAAAAAGAAAACAATTTGCTCACCCTACTGATCCTCTCGCCCTTCTTCCTCCTCCTCCCCCCCTGAAATAATTTATTTCACATTCGTATCCAGAAAGTCAAATTACCTCATCTACATTATTTATACCATGAATTTATGGGTAAATTTTTTATTTCCAATTTTTTACCTGGTTTCTTATCTAAAATCAAATTGTTATTCACCAAATGATGAGCAAAAATAGTATTTTCATCAATTTCATAAATTTTTGTTTTTAAAAAATTTATAACAAATCCACAAATGTACATAAGTAAATGAAATATTTGACTACAAAGCTAATTAAACGTGTCGCTTTTATCCATCTTAGTTTGGTTTAAGTTAAAATGATAAAATTTAGAAAATGTTTAAAGTCACAAAATTCTATTCAAAAAAAATATTCACTGTATTTTGAACTCTTCAAGGGGCCAAGAAATCAACGAAAATACGAATCGATATTATTGAAAATTTTACCAAACGTGATACCTATCACGATCCGTGACACTACCCACACTAATACCGAAAGTAAAAATTTTAAGGTCCGATTACATGTTTTCAACTGATTTAATTCTAAAAAAAATTTCAAAAATTTTCGAAACATCAAAAAATTTTTTTGCAGATTTTTAATCTTCTTTTCTGTGTTCTATCATCAATGAAAACCAGGCTATTACAGTTTATGGACCAACGGCTGATGAGGAGGGAGGTTATCAATAAAATCCATTTTGGGGTCCTAAAAGACCATTAAAACAATTTTCAGCCATGTCAGATATTTATTTTTATTTTTTTCATCACCCCCCCAACATTAAAATCATTTGCTCCACTCCATACCGTCCAAAATCGCTCCAATTCCGCGGATTAAATATATATGAGTGAAGATATATTTGGGTCAAAATTTAGTTTTGCCCCATTTTGGGGGAGGAGGTACTGAGAGATCAAAAACACAAAAATTGTCCCTTTTGAAACTAATTGATAGAGAATCAAATGTTGTATAGCATATCTAAAAATCAACCTCCTCAATCTATTAGAAGGGGAGATATGGGGGTTTCCCCCTTTTTTGATCCTAAAAAAGGGCTGTTCATCTCCTATTTCCCCACCAGATTGAGCTAGGAAGTTGAAATTTGGTATGTACATGCAGTTGGTGTCCTAGATGTGCCTTTTGGAGGTTCCAACTTTTTAGCTCCATTACACCCCCTCACACTCCCAAAAAAGTGGTTTTTTGATAATTTTTTTCATTTTTGAAGTTTTTTGAGTTTGTTCCTCACATAACTTTCCTCCAATTTGAACTAGGAACTTGAAATTACATATGTAAATTTATTAGGGGCTCTTGATGTACCTTTTGGGGGTTTAAACTTTTCAGCCCCATTTTACCTCTTCACAGCTCCTAAGAAGTGGGTTTTTACTCATTTTTTCTCATTTTTTGAGTTTGTTCCTCGCATAACTTCCCTCCAAATTAGGCCAGGAACTTGAAATTAGGTATGTACATGTAGTAGGTGTCCTAGATTGCCTTTTGGGGGTTTCGACTTTTCAGCCACATTTTACCCCTTCCCAGCCTCTATAAAGTGGGTTTTTGGTCGTTTTCTTATTTTTTGAGTTTGCTCCTTTGAACCCTTCCTAACCGCAATGCCAATTAGGAAAAGCGATGCTTTTTTTCAAATCTTATGGTTCTAATATGCCACGAAAACCAGGCTAAAAAAGTTTTTTTTTTATAATCAGAATTATTTTATGTTACGTTAAATGACTACAAGCAACAGATTTCTACCATTAACACCCTATTTCAGAAGTTTTTAAAAAAACGTATAATTTTGGTATTTTTTCTTAATTTTCTAAAAAATTAAGAAGAAAAAATTTTTCTTGAGAAACGTCCTTCGTTAAATTGACGTGAAATCAATTTCAGATAAAATTCAGCCTACTCTAATGACCATCCAGAATACGTTATTTTCGTACTATTTTTAGTTTCCAAACAACAGATAAATTTCCCACAATGGGAAAGAATTCTCTCATCTGTTTACCTTTGATTTAATCGACACGGATAAAAAAAGAAAATCTCCGAAATACTCTTTCAGTAATAAAATTTAAGATAACTTTTAGAGCGCAATGTAGGTATATATGACAACTAGGTAAACTTTACTCGTACAATAAAAGGCAAGTTTTCAAAGAAGTTGCCAAAGTTGGGAAATCCATTCGACAAAATACCGCACCGAAGTTGAAATGGCTGGAAGCGAGTCGATGCAGTATTTTGAAGTTTATCGTAAGTTCGCCTTCCAGCAGGAACCTTAATTGATACGCGTCATTTATATACGAACATAAGTGAATCTGTCAAACTGACGTGTTTGGATTTTACAATCGAACGATATCATGGTGAAAAATGAAAAATATGTCTTACGAAAGAAAGGAAGATGGATACGCGAGTAATTAATTCAGCTAGGTACTTGGTTCCTAATCCCTCTGCTTATTGCTCTAAAAAAGCATCCAAAGATACTGTAGGCATAAATAAAGACATCTTTTACTTAAAGCAAAAAATAACCGAATGCGATGTAATGAGATTTTTATTTTTACACGCGACAAAAAAAAGAATAAATTTCCAATACTTTTTTTTTCATTGATCTTTCCAAGCCCTCGCATACACCTTGAAACGTAATTCAACATTTGTACGAGAGAAAATTCATTCAAATTTGCCTCTTCTTCAACCTGTAAACCTACTTTAGCAAGCTCAATGTACCGAGAGTGAGAGAGACGATCGCGTGCCAGTAGACTGTGTTACGTCTGACACGTAGAAAAATTTCTGGAATTCGACTAAAATAAGAAGGAAGGTTGAAAAAAAAAAAAAAACTCACACAACAATCCGACCGGCCGTAAGGTTATACCGACTTGAGGCCGACCGAGGCGGCGTTATTTCTCAAAACATACACGATATGCTAATTACCGAGATAAACGAGTTGCATTAAACCGGCTCGGGTTAATGTGATCGCTTCGTATACCTAAAGAGTCCAGTTCATCGGAGTGGTATTGACCGCGAATAACTCGTCTCTGGTATTCTTCGAATTTTGTCCCCCCCTCCCCCCCACCTTGTTCGCTCGTCTTCTTGTCTTTTTTTTTCGCGCTCTTTCCTTATTTATTTTTTTGTTTGTTTGTATAATCGCGACAGTTAAATATTAAGTTTCTCGGAAATGCAAAAAATACTTACTATATATATTATTACGAGATGATAAATTAAATATGTGACATTAATGATAATTAAGCCGTGACATTCGACGCCTATATCTTCGAGCCCGCATTTTAGGCCCATTATTAATAAACTCGAGCATTGTTTTGTTCTTTAAAATAATACAACCATATTGTTATCCAATTCGTAATATACATTTATCTTTATCCACATAACTTGCATGCACATATAGTTGTTTAAATAAAGCCTATTTTAGTATTTTATAACCTGAATCGAATACTAAGTATTTACAGAGTAACTGGAAGGGATTGTGTAGAAAACTGAAGTGCCCATCAATTCATTTGAATCAGACCTAACAGAAAAAAAACACCAATAGAATTTCCACAAAAAAATTTAGGGCTACAAGTTAATATTGAAGTAAAAATTTCGTATCCCCAAAAAAGCACATCTAAGACCTTTAATAAAGCTATATACGTTAAATTTAAACCAAATATCTCATTTTGAAGGAGTAATATACGCGAGAAAAATTCAAGACATAAGGAAAACCACCAAAAAAGACACTTTTTTAACGCTGTAATGAGATGCAATGGGAATGAAAATTCAAAACCGCTGAAAAGCACTTCTATTGTCCTTACTAAATCCACATATCAAATTTGAATATCATAGCTCAATTTGGAGGGGAGATACGTAAGAAACAATATCTAAAAATTAAAAAAATCGCCTAAAAATCAATTTTTTAGGCTGTAAGGAGGTGCAATGGGGGATGAGAAGTTAGAACTCTCAAAAAGCACACTCATAACTTCTACTAAATGCACATACCTAATTTCAACCACATACCACAATATGGAGGGGAGGTAGAGGTGGAACAATTCATTATCAAGTTCAAAAGAAAAAAGAAAAAACCTCATATCTCCCTTCGTAATTAACCTAAGAGACTAATTTTTGGATACGTTTCACAGCATTGGATTTTTTCCTCTCAACGTCCCTTCTCCAAATTTGGGTAAGACTGAATTTTGATCTAAAATGATCCCTACTCGAAAATATTCAATCCGTTGACAAATTAAGCCTATTTCCCAAATTTGATTGGTTTTGGTTGGTAAAGAGCTGCGCAAATGATTTTTAGCAACCACGATACATATAATCCTAAGCCTGTGAGTATTTTACCTCTCCCTGCTCCAGCACAAATTCAAATTTCATCTGTGATATTTTTTAACACTTGAGGTTTTGAAAAATTGCTTAACATTCTTTTATAGTACCCAACTGGTTTAGATTTATCAACACTTGATCTTTAGCAGTTGATGATCAACAGTATACTGTCAAAAGTTGACTAACAATAATGGACCATCAACATTTGGACTGTCAACTCTTGATGGTCCAGATCCATCAACAGTTGATGGTCAACTGTGGCCTGTCGAGATTTGACCATTAATATCTGGACTATCAACTCCCTGATTATCAACCTGTATGTTGAGAAAAAAATGCTAAGCCCATTTTCAAGATTCTTTACATCATCACTTTCTCAGTTCCAGCATAAGTCCAAATTTCATCTGTGATTTCTTTTTAACCTCGGAAAAATTGCTCAGCTTTATTGTTGAAGATAAACCACATTTGTTATCAGCCCAGAACAGTTGACGATCAATGTTAAGGCGATCGATATCCAGACTATCAAAATCTAGGTCATCAAAATTTGAACAATTGGAATTTTGATTGTCTGGATGTTGATGGTCCACTGTTGATGATCCACTGTTAATATTCAACTGGTAATGGTTAGCTGTTGATGGTCCACCTTGACAATCTATTGCTGATGGTCAGCTGTTGACAGTCTACTGTTGATGGTCCACTATTGACAATCCACTGATGGTAGTTCGATGATCCACTGTCAATGGTTAGTTGTTGATGGTCCACTGCTGACAGTCCACTGTTGACAATCCACTGATGGTGATCAGTTGTTGATAATCTTTTGTTAATGGTCCACTATTGACAATTCACTGATGATAGTTCGGTGATCCATTGTTAATGGTTAGTTGTTGATGGTCCACTGTTGACATTCCACTGATGGTGGTCAGCTGTTGACATTCCTTTATTGATGGTCCACCATGGACAATCCACTGATGATGGTCATCTGTTGCCAGTCCACTGTTGACGCTAATTTGTAGAATGCACTATTAAACATCTTTCGATGCTGACTGAAGCCCAAAAGGGTACGTTTAGAACAACTGCTAAATCAAGAAACAAACCAATTTTCAACTCCCTAGATCAAGTTAAAAAAAAGATACGCGTGGAACAAACTCAAAAAATAAGAAAACCCTAACAAAAAACCATTTATTTGGCACTGCGACTGGGTGTAATAAGGCTGGTAAGTCCAAACCCAGAAAAAATAACATCTAGTACCCTTACTAAGTCTACACGTTGAATTTCAACATCCAAACTAAATTTGAAGTGGGGATATGCGTGGAACGAACTCAACAAATATTAAAACCCGTTCAAAAATCCACATTTTTCGGGATTATGTGGAGTTACATTACAGTTGAAAAGTTGAAATTTTCAAAAATGGCAATTACAACCCCACTAAATTTCCATGCCAAATTTACAGTTTCTCTCTCAATTTGGAGGGGATATGGATGGAAAAACGTTTTTTCGAAAACAAAGGGGGGATACTATATCTGCTCTCCTAATTGATCTAGAGGAATAATTTTTGGATATATCATGATATTTTTGATTCTCTATCAATTGGCTTTAAATGAACCAATTTTTGATATTTCAGCCTCTCTGTATCCCTCTCAAAATTTGATCGTAAATAAATTTTTACCCAAGGTCATTTCCGCTCAAAAATATCAAATCTGTGGTCAATGGAGGCCTATCACGCTAATTTGACTGTTTTTGTTTGGTATTGAACAAAGCAAATGATGTTTAGTTTCGGAGAAAAAAATAAAATAAATCAACGGAATAAATATCTCACATGCTAACAATGGTTTCAATGGACTTTCAAGACCTGCAAAAAGGAATTTCTTTGATACTCCCTCCCCTCATCCGCTGTAGATGGATAGACTGCAATATTCTGGTTTTGATGGACAACATAGCAGAGAGAAACAGACTAATGAAACGAAATAGGAATACATATTTGACATGGCCAAAATACAGTCTCAATAGTCTGCTAGGACCCCAAAACGCATTTCGTTGATACTACTTCCTTCATTCAACGTAGGTCGATAGATGGTAATAGCCTGGTTTTCATTGACAATATGACATGGAAAATCAGGCTAATGAAAACATTCGAAATGATCGATCCACAGCTTAAAAAATCATTACGAATAAGTTCGAGTCTTTTTTCCTTTCTTCAACCTTCCCAGAGTAAATTTTTCAATCGTGTAGTGAATGTAGACTTTCCCATCTTCTATGCGTATCATTCTGTTTTGAGCAACTCTCTCACTAGCCTTTGCTGACTGTTCAAACATCGTCTTCCCCACGTCCTTCCGTCTCATCTGGTGTCAATTTCGTTGCTGTTTCCACATCAACATTTGTTCACTCATCGCTCGAGCTTCATCCATTGGAACCGGGTAATGCATCCGATTATGGCACCCCACCCAGCACCACGTACTCTCATCTCGCACCACTTCGAATGCGAGACCATGCCAAATAAATCACCACACCTCATCAAAGCGAAATAAGAAACACGAAGAAAGAAAATCAATTAAAACCCACGAGGAAATTACCAACCATCCGAACGGCATAATTAAGCAAATCGAGCCGATTTTAATTACGCAAAATGGCGACGAACGAGGCGTTTAAAAGAAAAACGAACCGAGTACCTATATAAGAAAGAAGAAGAAGAAGAAGAAGAAAAAAAGAATACATTCGAGCCTAAGAATTATGCATACTATAAACTCTCTGGCAGCTTCAACTTCGACATAAGCAGTTTACCGTTAGAACGTGCGAGATTCGCGCGAGTCCGGTGCTCGGTTCAAGATCTGTTGGTCGCGGTCGCTCGACGCTCGTTTCCAAGAGTTAATTCATAAAATTAAAAATCTGACCGGCTCGTTCACGTCGCTGAGCTGAGATGCTGGTCAATGCGCTGCCGCATTCAAGGTGATCAAAATGGACAGCGAAAAAAATGATTAAAAAAGCGTATAACTGTTGGCAATTACACGGCATATAGAGCCACAGCGTAGCGTACGAATATACCTTACAGTATATTATATTAGTTAGCGTAACATAACTGAAACTGGTTTCCGACACAACAGCGACGCGAACATGTAACGCTTAACTCTGTACTACGGTGCGAATTCTATCGGAATACGAGCAATATGTCAAACAAGCATGATATACAGTTAATCCTTTAACGCTGACATGTTTAATGAATGATGTACGAGTCTCTACATACACATACATACATACATACATATATCTATCTACCTATACATTACATAAGTAGATCTACCTGTCGTTGTACTCCACGTCTAGATACGTACGTACCTCTAAGTCTAAGTACATATAAATGGACGCGTAATATTACATTTGTGTACATGTGTACGTAGGTAGAGGTACTGTACGTGCGTGAGAGTGAGTAATACACTACCTACTCATGTATACATCAGCTTAATCGTATAACATGTAACCGGGTATAGCTATCTGCTCGATTGTACTACCCAGATATCAACATATATTACACGTGTATTGTAACGTTATACCTATATTATTTCATGTATTTGAACCTTGTACGAGTATTTAAGTTTAACTGCAATATGGTCATCGTTGTTAGATCGAGATCGACCTGTGTGTGTAACCGTATTCTATATCTATATGTCACTTTTCAATTAATATCCGACATCATGTTGCACTATATGATCCGAGTATTATATTCAGAATTCGTCTGACACTCGTACAAGTATAACAGGATCACCACGATGTAGTCCGACTGCAATTATACCCAACATATGTCGCCTATACAAATGACACGACGTATGCATATTGCGCTATTGTAGATTGTATACCAATACGAGATACCTCAACCTGGCCGAAGAATAACCGATAATTCAATAGCCAATACTGATTGCTCTGCATTGATACACTCGCAAGTATTGAAGTAGCCATCTATTCTACACCGGTGTCATTTTTTACCAATATTTATACCATTCAAACCTCCAACTGTCAATTTTAAATAGGTGCTATATACGTTGCAATATGTAATTAGCATATTTTCTATAGGCCAGGGAAGTAAAATTTCATGCGTTTTAAAAGAAAAACCTTCGTCATCATAATCATCGTAATAAGTTAAAACTGCAAGGTTTCACTTTTTGCGTTTTGTACCTCCATTAATTTCGTTTATACCCGTTCGTGAAATGTGTCGAGTGAAGTGGGTCCTTTTTCATTCCACTTTGGTTTCATTCACCTCAGAATATATTCACAGGTTTCGAGGGATTTTCATGAAATAAAGTAATAGGAAAATTTTGCTTCTGTCGAGGCTACAGGTAGATATTGAAGTAAACCGCTGAAAGCCCATAAAAGTACATCTAGCATCCTTGGTAAATGTACAAGTCAAATTTGAACTCTTTAGCTCAATTCGGACGGAAGAGGGTTCCTTACTAAATATACATTCCTAATTTCAAGTTCCTAGCTGAATTTGGAGGCGAGTTATGCGAGGAACAAACTTCAAAAATAAGAAAAATCGCCCCAAACCCCCCCTCCCCATATTTAGGAGTGTAAGGGAGTGAAATGGGACTAAAAAGTCGAAACCCCCCAAAAAGGTACTTCTAGAGCCCCTGCTAAATGTACATACCTAATTTCAAGTTCCTAGCCTAATTTGGAGGAGAGTTATACGAGGAACAAACTCAAAAAATAAGAAAAATCTACAAAAAATCACTTTTTTGAGGCTGGAAGGGGGTGAAGTGACGCTGAAAAGTCGAGACCCCCGAAAGGCACAACTAGAGTCCCTGCTAAATGTACACACTAAATTTCAACTTCTCAACTCAATTTGAGGGGAGATAAGGCACGAACAGCCTCTTTCCAGGGTCAAAAAAGGGGAAGACCCCCATATCTGCCCTCCTAATTGACTTAAAGGAGGTTGATTTTCGGATATACTCTACAAAATTTGATTGGTACCCGAAATATGCCTTTTGAGAGTTCCAACTTTTTAACTCCATTGCACTCCCTCATAGCCTAAAAAAGTGGTTTTTTGGTGTTTTTTTTTGTTTAATTTTTTGGAGTTTGATCCTCGCATAACTTTCCTTCAAATTAAGCTATCAAGAACTTGAAATTAGGTTTATACATTAAGTAGCGGTCCTAGATGTGCCTTTTAGGGGTGTCGCCCTCTCAGCCTTGAATATATGATTTTTTGGTCGATTTTTCTAATTTTGTAGAGTTTGTTCCCAGCATAACTCTCTTTTCACGTTGGGCTGGGAACAGTGGCGGCGCAAACCAAAATTGGGGGGGGGGGGTCTAGCTCAAAGTTGCCGAATAAAATTGAAAAATGACCGAATAAAAATTCAAAATACTAAATTTTTGTTATGATTTCATGTGG
>FIZR01003110.1:0-13469 GCA_900060175.1 Ferrisia virgata
TACTTGTGTTGAAATGTTAAAACTCACTATAAAAGATAATTAAGTAAGATATGCCGAAATGTCGACATGAATATGTCTTTGCACTTTATGTTAAAATGTCCAAGCTGAATAAATGTAAAAAAAAAATATAAAAATAAAAGAATATAAAAATTAAAAAATAGGAAAGAATATAAAAATTAAAAAAATTAAAGATTATTATGAGTGACTTTTGCACTCTATGTTAAAATGTGACGTTTTGACTTTTGGACTTCATGTTAAAATATCAACATGGATATGTCTTAGGAGTGGGAAAATTCATAAAACTCACAATAAAATATGAGCACGGTTTATTTTTGAACTTTACGTTAAAATGTCTGAGTTGACATGGATACGTCTTAATGGTGGGAAAGTTTGATAAAACTCACAATGAAAAATGAGTATGGCTGATTTTTGAACTTAATGTTGAAATGTCTCAATTCAGTACTTGATTATTGATTTAAAGTTTCTGATCAAAAACTCAACATGAAAGATGATCATAAAATATTTTTGCATTTTATGTTAAAATGTTAAAAGATGATTATGTCTTAAGGGATGGGAAAAAATTGATCACTTCAGCGCTTAATATTGAAATATTTACACGAATGTCAATTTAAAAAATTAAAAAAAAAATTTTATTTTATTTTTTTTTTTCATTTTTGCATTTAATATAAACCTAACCGAAGATATATTATACAGGGCTGATTGAAGGTTCTACGATTTGTTTGTAAAAAAAATTCGTTATGGGGATATGAAAATCATCAAAAAAAAAAAATTGTCAACTAATCAATCGTTTTTAGCACTATATATCCATGATCTTCTACAATTTCTTTCTGAAAGGGGAAATTGCCTAAATTAAAAAAAAAAATAGATCTCAACATCTTGAAGAGTCAGCAAAATCCTCAATTTTGGTTAAAATTCAAAAAAATGAAAAAAATTAAGAAACATATGGATTTGTATCAATTTGAGCACTCTGAGGTCAAATTTATGGGCCTATTTTTTTTCAAAAGATCCCTTTGAAACTCTCACCAGCGCCAGCAACATGGTAAAAATTTAAAAAAATGAAGTGATAAATCGAATCTTGCTAGTCCGACGTCATTGAGTTTGAATATCAATTAATTTTTTGAATTTTTCTTGTAAGATGCTCTCCTAACCACCATAAAAATATGAAACAATTTTTAAAAATTTAAACAGGTTGCAGCATTTTGACTATTTCTACTAATTCTGCACCGTTGAGATCGAATATCGAATTATTTTCAAAATCTGATCCATCTATACTCATATTTTTCAAATTTTTGGTATTTTGAAAGTCAGTTTGGAGCACGTAAGTGGATATTCCATCTCAGCCATGTCGAATTAAGGTAAACACTGCTGATTTGGTCATCCCTGGTAGAGAATCTGCATTCGAAATACAGCTTGAAGGTGTTGATCAATTCGAAGCGAAAAATTATGGCTGAGGGTGTGAATTCTAATTCTTCAACATACTTCCACAAAATACATATGGCAGTCCCTAGTAGGTATCTAGCTGTGTAGGCGAAATGGTAACTCGGTACGAGTGTAATCAAAAACAACCCAGAATACTCCGTTATGGTTGAGAGTAATTACAAGAATCACTCTGTACGTGCAATTTACATAAATACATAATACATACGTACACATTACACAATACATTATAGAAAAACAAATTCAAAATTACCTCTAATGCAGCTTAGCTTACTACGACGTAGTATACGATAGTAATACTTTGCGGCATATCTGATGACGAGTTATTTATCGCAGACGATTTAAGCAGGTCAAGAACATGCGTTATTCGTTTACAATTTTGAATATTATACATGTGTGTGTGTGTGTGTGTGTGTGTGTGTGTGTGTGTGTGTGTGTGTGTGTAGCACATTGTTAGTATGTGTCGGCGCGTGCCGGACAAGGATAAATTTTGAATAAGAGCAAAATAATGTATACGAATGAATACATACATATTATGATACATTATACGCTAGAATAGGTAGAGGACCAGGACTAGAGGTAGCTATACTATAAACGAGCTTTTGAGCACACGGCCAAATCCCTTAGACTGTCGCCACGATCGTTTGGTTTTATTAATAAATTTACATCGGACGCATATTAATGCGATAATCGATTTTCGTATAATTTAAAATACTATTCACGACGGAAGTTCGACGTGCGTTAAGTGTTATTTTCCAATTTTTAATATTTCCCGAACGTATCCGCATCGACTGTTTTATTATTTTTCAATGATTTGGAATCGTGAAAAATTAAACCATTATTCAATCCTAAGGAAGTAACCATTCTGAGGTATAATTGATCCTTTAATGGAATCATTTTTTTTTTCTTTTTCGTTACGATTGAAATAATTTAAGTCCGTGTTCATCTACCCTCCTCCGTCATCGTCACTATAGCAGATTATTTGTATGCATTAGTATAGTAGGACGAGTGTAGTACGTGCTAGAAAAATGATAGTGCGTGTGAACTGCGAAGATGTGGGTAATCGAGATGAATTTGTGAATATTACACAACTGCATCATGTAGGCATAACTCAAAACAGTCAAACTTGGCATTTAATATGAATTTATAGCCGTGCTCTAGTTCGTGGCTAGTTGCTGTTGGTTTATAAAAATTTCACCTTCAACAACGCTACTCATAATAAACTTTATTCGTCCATAAATAAATTCTTGAATTTTGTATTCTAAATTTTTGCTCGCTTTTCTGCCAAGTAGCAGATTAATTTATGAAAGTACATACGACGTAGGTAGTCGGCGAGAGAGAAAAGGGAATATTAAAACATTGAAGCGACGAGATGATCGAAAATTAACCGAACAACAAAGCATAAGGTACGACAAATATCTATAGCCTATGTAGCGAAGCTATACGTGTAAACGATTGGAATAGTGTAATGTAAACAAGAGCCAAAGCATCAAGCCTCATATACATATGTATACATATATATAGCCGCAGAGTCACAAAAGAATATTTGCACAAATTCGCCAATACCTTAGATTTGCAACCAGCGGGTAACATTTTACGCAAATTTTTACCTTGATTCATTTTCTGAAAATTAAAAAACAGACGGGAAGAAAAACGAGGCTAAACTAGCTCTGCTCAAGTTAGAAGCGAAATCTCGGCAGTTTGTTAAGGAAAAAAATGGGCGTAGGAAAAAAATACGTAAAAATCACCCAAACTCGATAGTACCTATATAAATAGACGTAGGTAGATTGGTGTAATACGTATTTATAGATAAGAGAGGAAAAGTGCGTTCGAATACAGACCACAGATTTTACCTCCTTGCAGGCCAGATTGTGGATTATGGCTGAACCGTAATTTTGCAAATCAACATTTTCGGCTAGAAGCGAATTTGCGGCTATTTTTGTGGTCACTCTCATGTTGCTGATACTGACGTTGCCTACGTCCCATTCTGAAATATATAACAGCCATTCCGAGCTGCTGGGGCTTTCGAATAAATTGCATACCTGGGTGCGTAACACGCGTCCAAAAAATATTAATGAAGGTGTGATTACGATATACGGTCAAGGGTCATCTGTGAACTTACAAATAAAGCCAATGCTTTTTGCTCGTCTACTGGTAATCTGTCGAAATTATAAGCGTAGTTCATGAATACGTGTTCGCGTCTATCTTGATGCAAAACTAAAATTATATCTTCTTTTAATGCGGCCACAGCTAAAACGTTTAGCAAACGTAGACGTAATTCAGGTGGAAATTTTTGATCGCTGAGTAATTTACCTGGATCAAAAAAAAAGTAAGGAAATTATTCTCTTTTTAATTTTAATTGAAATCTAAAAGACATAAGCGAGGCACTTGTCAAATTTAATATCAAATTCAGAGTGTCTACAGGCTCATGAAAGTCACGAACGAAGCCCACAGAGATCATAGAAGTCGCAAAAGTCAAGAAAAAATCATGAACCTTGTACAAAATTTTCCATTAAAGTTATCAAAAATGCATAAGTGATTCTCCACCTCCTGCCCCTGCCGCCCCGGCTTCTCTCAAACTTTATTGTTTTAATCAATGGTTCATGGGCACAAAAAGATGTCGGTGGCTGAATAAAGTTTAAGGCCCATAATGTTATAATGATTGTACAAGGAGCTCATAGAAGCCTGGACGAAGATCGCACATCTTACATATAAAATGCGATAATTTGATGGTTTTTGAAATTAAAAAAATATTTTTATATCAGCTATAAAATTATACTTTGAGTAATTTTTCTGAATCATCGGTCTTGGCAAATTAAATCAACCACGCATTAGTGATCTTTTTTCCAATTCTACCATATTATACTCTCAAAGTGAAAAACTGAAAATTTTTGAAAAAATTTCCACTTGATACCAGCGTTATTAGTTATTCTTTTTTCGCGACATTTTAACGATTTTTTTTCTTCAATTTTTTGTATTGTTTGAGCTGTAAAATAATATTTTGAACGACTTTTTCATTATTTCGCACGTTTTATGTTTGCACAAAGAGGGGGAGGAGGAGTTAAATCTGTAAATGAAATTTTGGAAATTATTTATTTAAACGTTGAAAGTGAAAAATTGATTTTTTTGAACGTTTTTCTTAATTTTTTCAGCTGTGAAATGACAATACCAGCGATTTTTTTCATTTTACATCTTAAAAGCAAAAAAGGAACTTTTTTGACGATTTTTCTTTTCTTTTTTTGTTTTAAAATGGCATTTCAATTTTTTTTCATCTTTCATAGGTTCAATGCTTAAACTATACGTTTTTAAAATGGTTTTTTCGGATTTTGCAAGATTTTTTTCAGTGTTTCACATCTTTTGAGCTGCAGATCAATATTTTTGAGTAACTTTTCTTCAACTTTACACCTAACAAGTAAAAAAGTAATGTACTTGACTATTTTTTTTCGATTTTTCGCATTTTTTGAGCTGTGAAATGACGTTTAGATTTATTTATTCATGTTTCCATTGGTTCCAGGCGTAAAATTTACGTTTTTAGTAATTTTTTCGACATTTTTCAATTTTTTACAATTTTTTTTATTTCATATTTTTCAGAGGAAAAAACTGAAGGATTTTATTTTACAGGGTTTTTATAACTTTTGCATTTTCTGAGGTATACAATATAATTTTCAGTTTTTTTCATATTTTTTCATTGCAAATAAAATCCATTCCAGATCGACAGGTATAGACCTATTTCTCTAAGGTCTCATCTGTGTAAAATCTTTGAAAGAATCCTTAATAAACGACTGTTGTGGTTTCTAGAGCACAACAACTTTTTCTCAGACACACAATGTGGTTTCAGACCAGGTAGGTCAACTTATCATCAACTAATACATATTAACAGCATGATAAATGAAGCATATCACAAAAAAGATCATCTCTTGGCTGTCTTCTTTGACATCAGTAAAGCCATTGACACGATCTGGAGATGCAATGTTTTATCTACTTTACTTTCATGAAATATTCGTGGCAATCTTCTACTCTTCATCTACAACTTTCTTGCGCAAAGAGAATTCCTAGTATGCATATCAAACTTTACCTCCAGTTTCTATCCTCTTTTTAACGGAGTACCTCAGAGCACAGTGCTCAGTCCCCCACTCTATTCATCATAAATATCAATGACCTTGCCAACTCCATCTCTCCGTTAATCTCGAAAACTCTCTTCGCAGATGACTTCAGTATATTCATTAGGTGTAAAGATCCTAAAATAGGAGAAGGCTTGCTTCAAAAAGCAGCCAATCAAATACACAACTGGACACAAAAAAAAAGTGGTATCTCTATCTCCTATGCTAAGTCTACTGTGATACACTACTGTAAACACTAAAAATGCTCCACCACCTTAAACGTTTACCTAAACAACACTTTTATCCCAGTATCAGATAAAGTGAAATAGTCCGGAGTCATTTTTGACAATACCTCATCCTGGATTCCTCAAATCCAAAATCTCAAAAGTAAATGCTTCAAAAAACTGAACCTCCTAAAAATGTTTTTAAAATTATATCGCACTCTTATTCGCCCTCTTATCGACTATGGTGCACCTCTCTACTGCTTTGCCCTTCAGTCTCGCCTGGGCTCCTTGAACGCCATTCATAATACTTTCCTTAGACTGATTACAGGAGCTTTTCGCACCACACCAATTGATAGTCTCTTATGGCGAAGCAGCAGAACCTTCTCTTCACACCCGTAGATTCTACATCTCCTACAACTCAATCGTTAATATTCTTGCAAATCCTAACATCAGCATCCCCCTCTAATTCATGGTTCTACAAGACTCTCTATCCTACAGCAAAGATCTTCTACATCAAATCCACTTGAAAAACACCATTATCTCTTTCTTTTCCATAAACATCAATCCATCATGGCTCGCTTACTCTCCAAAAATAGACTTTTCTTTCACCGAACTTCCCAAATCCCAAATTAACCCTCAAATCTATATCCAAAACTTGACGAACTTCTCAGCAAATATCCTAACTTTGTACAAATATACACAGATGGTTCCGAAACATCAAATGAATCTGGCTGCTCAATAGTCCCAGATAATTCCTCAATCTCCTACCCACTTCCGCCTCACTTCATCGTCCTCTCAGCTGAACTTTACATTATAAAACTAGCTATCAAACATTGTCTTGAAATCACACCCAATAATTTCGTAATTCTTTCAGACTCGCTATCCGCTTTACTATCCATCCGAAATTACCATAAAAAGAAACAGCATCCTATATCCTAAGAGATAATACAAACGTTACCCTCTACAGATAAAAACATTATCATAAGCTGGATTCCATCTCACTCAAATATCCACAAAAATAACCTAGAAGACGAAACCGCCAACATTTCGTTAACCATTTCTCCCATGCCCAAGATACCAATCTCATTTTCAGATCTAAAAACTCGCAAAAAAAACCTCCTATTTAAATCCTTTCAGCATCCCTTGAACCTAGTCCTTTCCACTGATGAACTGAAATCAATCAAAAACACAACCATTCGTGGAAAACTTCATCCCAAACCCTAAGACGAAACGAAACTATCCTCTTCAGACTCCGAATGGGTCACTCATCCCTAACACACGGCTACATCCTAAACAAACAATCCCAGCCAAAATACAACTCATGTAACATTAAAATTTCCATAAAACACATCCTTATTGACTGCCCCAAATTCCAGACTCAAAGAAATACCTAATACCTACTTTCCAAACGAACCAATCGAGACTATTCTCTCCGAAGATCAAAACGATGTCCGCATGGTTCTTTCCTTTATAAAAACCACCAAACTCTATTCTCTCATGCAACCTAATCGTATATTTGCGCCTCCAGCAGCAAGGGGAAAGAAAAATCACCACTCAAAGGTGGGGGGGGGGCTATTAGCAATCGCACATTAGCACACCAACCGGTCCGCTACGCGTTTTAAATTGAAATTGTCGTCGTATTAAAAATCCAAGATGTACGATTTTTCGTTTCAAATAGTGAAGCAAGAGAGTAAGGATAAACCAGCCAGGAGTGTAAAAGAATAAGGCATGAGAAGACAAGAGAAAAGTAATGAAATTCAATTTGATACATCCATTAGATACCCTGAAATTTCAGCACCGTGGTTCAGTTTTGATTGTGATTTGGTACGAAACAAGATTGAAAATATCCTTGAAAATTTGTTTTTTTAAATCCTTTACAAGAAAGAAAAATAGTTGAAATTGCTAAAAAGCATCCATTAAATTCACTTTTAAAATTTTAGTAACATTTTTTTCATTTGATAAGATGTTGGAAAATTATGTATCGGCGCTCTTTACTACTTCATTTTTCTCAACTCACCAACGAAGCTAAGGAATCCATCACCAATAGCCCAAGATCCTTCGTCCTCCAATAAATACTGATGTAGTTCTTCGAAAAATTGCATTTCTTCTGCGGTTACGTTTCCGTCAACTAAGTCTATTACTTTATCGAATTCTTCTTGTAGCTGAAATACAAATCGATTATTTACATTATTATAGTAGATTTTCTTCGATTAGGTGCTCTTTAATCGATAAATAGAAAAGCGTACGAATAGATAATTCGGTATAGGTATTTCCTAGTAAACTGAACTTACATTTACAACATTAGGGAATACCACAGGAGGTTCTCTTTGTCTTCGTCTTTCTTCTCTTTCTCGTTTATCTTGCTCTTCTATTTCAGCTGCGATGTCTGCAGGACTTTTTCCATTGCCGTTTTGATAAGCGTCACCGTTCACGTTATCAGACATTTTTCGGTGTCTTGATTTGTAGTAACTGTTACATTTTTACGTTTGAAAATATTCAAGATGACCGTTAGCGAGTGGTAGATGGATAAAACCAAGATAACTCACCTGTTGGAAGATTGAGAATGATTTTCTAAACTATCCAAATCGAATTCTACGTTATTTTTGTTGCGTTTCTTTTTTTTCTTTTTTTCGTGTTTTTCTATTTTCGCTTGAATTTTATTCCTTTTATGTTCCAGTTGTACGGATCTATGCCTAACAAAATGCAAATATCGTCATTACTTTGATTGATTATGGCTGGCCCGGTTTCTGGATTCTCGTTCCAAAAGTGATGCAAATTGTAAATAAACTGCAGGTAAAAAATTTCATACACAGATTTAGACATTTAACGTATGAACTTTATTCTATGTTTTCGTATTCAAATTTACTCGAGTGTGTTTTGAAATTTTCATATTCTCGTGATATAGAAATTAGGCTACTTTTTTTAGCAGGTCTGTTTTCGTAAAAATTGCGCTTTACATGCTGCGTAATTATTACCTTGTTAATATCAAATCTGAATCCAAAACTTACTTCTATGCTTCTTGCAGTTGGAAAAAAATTTCAAACAATGGTAAATTAAGTCTAAATAAACGTTTTCCGAATTCAAAAAAAATAAAAAATAAAAATAAAATACAATACTTTTCAATTAATCAATTCGTAAAGTTATTGATTTAATTTTCAAAAACAAAACAGATCCAGATAAATCAAGCAATTAGTTCTTCGTTAGTATCAAAATCGTCAGTACAAAACATTATTACGATTAAGAACGAATTTTAAAACAAAGAGAAAAGCTTTTATTGATGGTACATAATGGATACAAGAAAAAGCTTATGCTACATGGAAGTTTCTAACTTACGTATCTAAATGTTTATAACGTATTATTATCGAAAGAAAAGTACTTCGTCAATTTCACAATTAAATTGAAAAAAAAAAAAGTATTTATTTTACAAATTCTATATTATTCGAAAGAATAATACTTATTCTATCAATCACTCGAACTGTTGCAAAATTGAAAAAAAAAAAAAAATTAAGTAGATGTGGCATTTCTAAACTAAAAATGGTAAAAATGAGCCGAAATAGGAACTAGATTAATTTTTACAGAGTACCGACACGATTCTGAGTATCTTTTATACTGACTTAGGTTGACAGTAATATTGAGTATAATTATAATTATCCGGATAATTTGAAATTTTCTATTAAAACACAAGGTAAATTAAATAAACAGGTGCTGAAAAACAATGTACATTTTAAATGAATTTTATTTCCGGCGGCGATGTATTAAAAAGGGGGTAGGAAAATTAACGTGTTAGCCGTACTCGGTTGTGACGACGAAGAGAGCAAAACATTAATTAAACGAATTATCACAAAATTTTAAAAATATTAGAGGTTTGGTTAAACGAACGCGTAAGTTTCAATTATTTTTCGTGTTTTTCCTGAAACACACGTAAACAAAAAAAAGGCATTAGTTAATTCGTTAATAAAGCTCGCAAAAGAATTAAAATTGCGTTTGGTGTAATTAAAAAAAAAAAAAAAAAAAAGAAACACGTGCGATGCCTTTTCAGCTTGATTTTCGTGAAATTTTGGCATTTACATAAAAGACACAACTACCACTCCTACTTAGGTCTACACGCTAAATTCGAGTCTTTTGCTCAATTCAGAGGAAAGCTAGGTGAGGAATCAACTCGAAAGACCTACTCAAAAATCCGCTTTATCCAAGCTGTCAAGGAATGTAATTATTATAATTACGTTAAAAAATCTAAACCTCCAAAACACACATTACAGGACCATACAAAATGTACATGTCAAATTTCAGCCCTCAGTACAATTGGAAGAGAGGTGGGTGAGCTACCAGGCCAGAAAACACCTCGAAACCTGGGAAAATTACAAAAAAAAAACCACCACATTCGGTGCCATAAAATAGCGCAATGCGGGTAAAAATTCAACACCTCCCTCTCCCCCTTAAAAGTAGATCTGAAACACTTATTGAATCTACGTTCCAAAATTCAGCTCTTTGAACTAAATTTGGAGCGAAGTTATTATAGGAACTTAATTTTTTTCAACTTAAAAAGTGGGGTAAAATCTACATATCTTTCCTCCTTCTTGATGTAGTTAGCTGATTTTTGGAAAATTACAGAATTTTTGGTTCCCTATCGATTGGTTTAAAACAAACGATTTTTGTGATTTTTGGCCTTCTCAACCATTTTTCTAAATTTTGAACATACCTGCGATTTTGATCAATATCAAACCGAGTAAATAATTTTAGTCTTCGGGGCAAAAAATAATAAATATCTTGACATGCACGATAGTGATCTTGATGATCGTCTTGGACCCCAAAACGGAATCTGTTGATACTGCTCCTCCCCTTTCTCCCCCTCCCCCTCCAATGAGTCACAGATAGATATACCGTAATGAACTGATTTTTTTATATATATATAATCAGCGAGAAAATCACGTTAAAAAAAAGAAAATTAGTATGCAAATAAAAGAGTGAAAAGAAAGGTAAACAGAATAAAAATAAAGTCAAAGTCGTATTAACCTAACGACAACAAAAACAACAATAATTGAATAATATTCTTACCTAGCAGCGTCTATATCGTTGTTCAATTCATCAAAGTCTGGAGATGTTCTCCTGGTAGAAGTGACAAAATCGGAGAGTAAGCTAGAAACTTGTGGAAAAGTGCTGCTAATTAAGCTGTAAAGTCGAACGATGTTTTTTAGGTTAAAAAAAAAAACTTCTGAGGAATAAAAATAAAGTGAAAAGTATAGCAGATCGTGTAGTGTGTCCCAAAATCCCGATGCTAAGTATAGATTGGTATTGACCTATTTATTTCATCGGATGAAATTTCATTTTGTGTCCTAATGCCTCTTCCCATGATACATTTTATTAATAAAAAGTCATTTTTCCTATTAAAAAAAAAAAAAAAAAAAAAAAAAAAAAAAAAAAAAAATGAAAAATATACAGTTTGGTGAGATAATCAACGAAAATTGATTTTTAACGATTATTATTAATATTTTTTTTTTGGTTCACATCAGATTTTTTTAAAAGAACACACCAAAGTGAATTTTTTTCTGGTATATAGTTGTTTAAAATAAATTAAATAGTAGATTTTTGGGACATTCTGTACACGATGCGAGCGAGACTTACATTGGTAAAAGTAATTAAATGACACTTACGCCTGAGTTATTTCATTGGGTAATTCGAGTATATGGTTTGGGATAGTTTTACCAACTAAGAACTGGGCTAATTCATTGGAAAATGTGTTACAATTGTGTTGCAATAAATCGTACGTGCCTATTCTGTAAACACACACGAGACATTTATTTACCAACACGAAACGATTTGTTGACGGTATTGTGCCATCAGCAGGCGAAATGTTATCATTTAAAAAAATACTTACGCAAAAACCGATTCCCTTAAACCATCTAGATAGGCGTCTAATAAATCTTCGGTAACATCGGTGGTTCCCAAATCATAAACTTCGTTCGGTGGGCCAAGATTGGTAGTGCCCTTAAAAAAAAAAAAAAATTCACAATAATAAGCGTTTATTTCGAAAATAAAATTTAAACTGCTGGAATGATTGAAAAACTGGAGAAAAACTTGGTAAAATGTATGCGATTTGCGTTTTTTTTTTTTTTTTTACTAATATAAAAGTTGACCGAACACATGCGAGTATAGCACCGGGCGCATTTACACAATCGAGGCCAAGACCCCGAGCTATGTGTTTTATAATCTTTATAGGCAAGTAATTAAAATAGTACGTAATTACCTGTTGAGAGGCTGATTCGTATATCTACGCGAATTAAACGCACAAAAACATACACGTATAATTTATATAAATATAATTTCGTTGTTTGTTTTTTGTTTTTTGTTTTTTTTTTGTTTTCAAATGATAAAATAACGAAGAAAGGAAGTGGCCGTGCAGGGCACATATACTATACACATATTATAATCTGGAAGTAAAAATCACCAAGCAGAGAGAAAATTTTTCGGCTATTAATATACTCGTGTAGCGAACGATCCAAAATTAGAAACGCCGTACGCGAACAACTTATGCATTTCGGAGTTTACGTATATTATGTATGTGTATTTAGATGGCGCATGCCCTATCAAATTCCAATCAGCTGATCTTCAGATGATCGGCTTTACAATCTAATTAAATTTGAATTCCAAATCGAAGCAACCTAATTGAAAGGATGCCCATTTATACTGCAACCGGCGGCGAAGATTTCCATTTTATTTAATACTCGCGTAGTTTTATATACGTATGCGATGTCTCGTATGCATATAGTTCGCACGTCATTTTACCAGTTTAGTTTCGGGTCACGAAAGTTTCTCGAGATATTTTCATTTTGGTGCCAAATAAATGTATAGAAAAGAAGACTCTTTTACGTAAATTTTACGTTGTAGATTGAGAGTGCGTAGTGCGTAGTTCGGATCAGAAAAAACAATGACGAACGTTAAACGTGCGGAGACGAACCTTCGAGTTAGACGAATGTGTTGAGCATATTAAATTATAACTGTTCGCACGTACTGTAAGATAGTTCATTCAAAAATGGGCAAAACTAGAAAAAATTCGTACCTTTGAGATTTTCATGGTGAAATGTTTTAAAGAGTCTCAATAAGCAACCCTCAAAAACCTTACACTTCTAACTTCTCGAACTTTCTCCTAGAGAGGGAGCGGATGTCAGTGACACGTGTACCAAAAATCAGTTTTCGCCCAAAATATTGTAAGGTAAATATTTTAGGTGTGAAATTCTCGCAGAAATAAATTTCTGACGAAATTTCCGTTAAAATGACACTAAACTCGACCCATTTTACTCGAAAGGGAAGCTCGGGAGGGGGGATGCAAAAAACACGTAATTTCTACCACCATCTGAAATAGCTGAAAATTTAGCACAAAATCTGAAGATTACATTTCAAAATGATTTTGAAAACTGTATACGATATCTGCTTGATTTATAGAAAGTCCTAATCTCGGTTTTTCAGTTTCCACCTATTTGGATGGTGGTAATAGGTAAATCTCGACAACTGTAGGGCTATTAATCACGTTAACGTGGAATTTGGTGGAGTTAACGAGAAAAACATGACCCTAGGTCAGAATTTTGAGCAGTCATGTTTAAATTTAGACAGGGTGTGATACCGATTGGGTAGGTAGGATGGGTAAGAGGATACACAATATAAAATATTGTGGATTTTGAGAGGGAAAAAA
>FIZR01003116.1:0-26360 GCA_900060175.1 Ferrisia virgata
TATTAACCAAGGGTATGACGTATAAAACTGCTTTGCTAGACAAATTGATCGCTATACATTTTTGGGAGATTATTTCTGGAGATATTACAATCACATTGGTAGGATCTTCCTCCACCACAATAGTAGGCCAAATAAGTAATGTATGTATGTGGCTATATGTATCTGCTTTATTTTTATCTTAAATACAAATTGCAATTTTGTTTAGATTGATATGTTTATTTAAAAACCTGCTAGTGTAACCTTCACTAGTACTTTTATAGGTAGTATCACTGTCTATAAAACTACCAGGTTACTACCTGTAAAACTACCTAGTATTACACTAAGTTTTACTTGTTCGAATTTACTGTTAGTTAAACCCTCGCTGTGAAACTTCGAGTATTTTTCTATAAGGGTTGAGAGGGGACTCGTCAACATCTTGTATGTTCGAATTGTCCGCCGAGTGTGAGGTAGTGAAACCAACGATGATGATTTGAAAAAAATTCAAGGGCGTAAGTAAGATGCAACTAACAGTACGTTGTAAAATGGCTAAACTGTAGGCATAATGAGACGTTTGCAATTATCATTTTTGATCTGATGTTGCATGCTCGTGTTCGAATAATATTGGAAAGAAAATTTTCTCACCATCTGAAAATCGTATATGGTACATAAGTGTACACGCGATGGGGGAGCGGAATTGCTCGCTCGAATTGTTCGAATGAATAATACATTGAGCGAAGGTGAACCTAGCTTTGGCTCGCTATGACAGCATCTATTCGAACTCTTATTCAATAGATAGAAAACAGGCTTGGAGAAGATAATTTTCCAAGCATATTGTTTTTCCAGTCGTTGTCGACAAAAACGAAATTACCTACACCAGAAGAAGATTGAAAGTAAATGAAATTTCAATCGATGTAACTTGACGTTGTTGATCGTCAGTGTTTTTTTGTTTTGGCACGAAATGTTATTAGATTTGTATTCGTTTACTCGAGGTTTTCATGTGTACTCTTGATGGTACGATATAATATCATGATACCTGTAAGAGAATAATTTTTTTCGCCGATGAACGACAGAACGAATGTCGAACACGAGTGTAGTACGACCGGATTCTTTGTGAATTTTTTCTCCTTCGGTTTCGTATGATGCGATTACACCAGTATCACGAGTAATGATATTTAGTGGCGGCGTTGTATCGGATTCTTAAGCTATTTGTCGAGATTTTCATTTATTTTACGCGCTCGGATGAATAAACCCGAGCGTCAAGATGTTACGTAATCCTATGGTGTAATAAACTTTTAACCTTGACGTATTTAAATGAAAATCGTCGTCGGAGTGAGTACAGTTTTTTTTTCTCGAATGTCTAGCGTATAACAATGTCTGGGAGAGGGGAAAATTGGCTGGTCTCATCGTGTGAAAGATGATTGGTAACTGTACTAGGAGTGAGGAATCAAATTGTTCAAGTTTCCTTGGATCTTTTGAAAATTTAAAATTGTTCGAAATGAATCGTTTTTGGCATTTGCAAGTGTGCAGGTTCCAACTCCCAGATAGTTGGAGAAGGAGCTGCATAGGGCGTTAGTCGTTCGTTATTATTCATTAGAAAATGATTCCGCGAGTAAGGTACTTTTAACAAATTCGTTTCGTGTTACGAATTACATTACGAACTAATTGATTTGATTTTTTTTATCAAGTATGGGGTATAACTATAATCACAACAGAAATGTAGAGGTAATACATTATTTATAAAACTGTTCAATATCTAAATAGTTCATTTTGACTATTTTTCGGTGTATCAGTGTTGAAAAGTTTCTCTACAAAACAACCGTATTCCAAAATTACAAAAAAATTGTATTTCAATTTTTTCTAGTAAATTTCACCAGTAAAAAGAGAACGTTTATAATTTTGCGATCAAATTTACTTACCATCCGTTCTTTTACATTTTAAAAACTACAAATTTGAACGGTTTCCTTTAAAAAACAAGAGAACCTCATTACAGTTTCTTGAGCCCTTGTTATGACGTCATTGCTGACGTCCTAACGACGTGTTATCTGTATCGGACCGTTTATTTACTTCATTTTTTTTTTGTTCTTTTCATTGCATTATTTGAAATTTTAGCAGTAACAAAATTTAAAAAGCTTTTAATCTTTATTTGAATTGAATAATTAATCAGTTGTACAGTGGAAGTGATTACATTTCCAGTTCTTTAGAACTGAAGAATACAAGAAGTTCCTGGGGAAGTATTTAAGTCGTATGCTTAAAATAAAAAATAATGAATCTTTTCTTTTCGACTTTTACTCTATTCCATATTAATTTTTTTCAGATGTAAGAACGTATGACATTAATATCCTGAAGAATCGTGGATATCTAAAACTTCGTTCTTTCCAGTAGCCGTTGCTTCTCTAATTATATCTGCCGCTGTTGTTGATAAAATTATGGAAGTTTCTGGTCTTGGAACTCTTTTTCTTTCTTGGAGAAACAGGTATAATTAGAGATGCATTAGCTATATACTGGAAACAACGAAGTTTTATATATTCACCATCTTTCAGGACCACATGCAATGCATTCTTGCATCTGAAAGAGAAAACTAATACGGAACAGAGTAAAAGATCGATTATTTTTTATTTTAAACATACGACTCAAACAAATAATTCAAATAAAGATTATTGCTAAAATTTCAAATTATACAATAAAGCGAACATAAAACAACGATGTAAATAAATCGTCTGATATAGATAACACGTCGTTAGGACGTCAACAGTGACGTCATAAGAAAGGCAACCGAAACTGTAATGAAGTTCTCCATAGTGCGCCCTTATTGGTTAATCAAAAACTACGGCTGTTTTTTTTAAAAATAATTCGTGAAAAATCTTGGTAAAAAATATGACGACTGATAATAATATGTATGTGAGTTTTGAAACAAATGATTATTTTTTTTATTGTATATAATGTAAATTGATAAAGAAATTATGTTCTTAATTAAATTATCGTCAATTGATAATTCCAAGTTTCACTTGATTTTATTTTATCATTAATCATCAGTACTCTTTTTGCTGAAAAAACACAATAATGTAGATCATGGAATGATTGTTGTTTTCTGTAAAAAACAACCTTAGTCCAGTACCTACATTACTTTCTCGAATCTAATTTTTGTATATTCCGATTAAATTTGTGCCTTTTTTAAATTTTGAAAGTGATTAATACCCACTGAATATAATTTTTGACCCATTATCAAAGAAAAGAATATTATTTTGCTATCCTGAAAAATTTCATTTTTGTACTATGGTTGTCTTCTAGAGCAGTCTTTCAGCTCTTCAGCTACTCTTCTAAAATTATTTACTTCGATGTATAGTTGTTACCAATCGAACTATCTCGAATCTCGTCTTTAGGCTTGGTTGGATAGTGGATTGATGGAATTGAAACAGAAGATAGTCTTGGATCGAGATTCAGGGATGTATTTGCACGGTACTATGACGATGAAGAATGCTTGCTAGTATCGCTAGGTAGTTTTTATAAATGAATCATTCATAAGTTAAGTTGTGACTTTTCCACTCCCTTATACGTAGAAGTGAAGAAGTAGAATTTCATGTCTATTCTGTAATTACTCTCAGTAGAGTACTTTTTTTATACATTATTGAGAAAATGCCCACCAATTTTGAAAAATTCACCAAGCAAGAGCAAAATTTAACCATAGCTTACGGTCACACTCGTAAATTGATGGCTGTTAGTGAAAGTTGAATTAAATGACGTCATACGTAAGGTGTGAAATATTGAATTAAAATTCCCATGATGTTGCTAGTGTTTCTGTTTCCCACTTTTGGTTTTCGAGCATTTCGTTTTATTCGGTTATTGTGTAAAATATAAAGCGTACGAATATGAGTACCATGTGCTTGCAAAAATACGAATATGGCACAAAATATGTATAATTTGCTTGGCAGTTTCAGGCCACATTCAATGCGAAAATGTAACATGTACAATTGTACATACATGTAGATGTAATCATAATACAACCGAAGTAACCAAAATACGAATACATAATATGTACATAGATTAGGTTTGTAGGTACAGGTAGCAGGTATATTAAGCAAGGTACCACCAAATTACGAGCAAGTAAGTTTGGCTGTGCGGAGACAGTATGGTCGATGACGAAGCACGAGTGTACCTATTACGTCAATTAATTACTGCATGACGTATATTACATGTCTTGATGCTTTTTTTTCTCCCTCTTTTTCTCTCGTTATACTTACGTATTATTATTTTCTGTGTCGTACGTTCGTACGTATAGTGTGGTGTAAAAAGTACATTATTGTGTGTATGTCGCCCTCGTCATACGTATACTGTATTACCACGAGTTACTAAATTTAAACGTCGCGTCGTCGTCGTCGTCGTGAAATTATTGTCACGCATTTCGCAGACACAGAGAAAGAGGTGTGTTGTGTTTACATTTACACACACTATAAAGAGGTGAAGTTTCATCAGGGATTTTCCGATTCTACAATTTGAGAAGTGCGATTGATGCTGAATTGCTGAGTAATAAACGTTGAAGAGTTTTTCGATCCTGTTGTTGCAAGGTCGCATCGAGCATTTGTATGTAATACTTTTGCATGTGTGCGGTCGAATTGTGTAACAATACCTTAAAATTTCTATGTACTGTATTAATGTGTTGGTATATTGCACGTAGGGTACATACTTTACGGTTACATGCTTACATTCGAATGATTTAGCACCCTTCGCGAGGGTTTACGACGAAGTTATACATACGGGTTTGTTATGCAGCACTTGGTTTCGTCAGTCACCTGACTATGCTCACACTCGTATTTCAAATCTAGTTTTGGGAGTAAAACTACCCGAATGAATGTTTCTATTCTGCTGATGATAATGATTTTTTAACTCCATAAACTTGCGAATCGTGTATCAATGTATCCAGCTTTTAACAGATAATAATGGTGTTGATACTGGGTAAGATTTATGACAATGAACGTTACAAAAGATACAAATGACGAGGTGATTATGAAAATATTGAAGAGCGATAACGAGAAGGTAGATCGTTCGTCATCAACGTGCTATGTGTTTTGTTTTGGTTGTTGGCAGTTTAAAATAAACTTTGTTTTCATGAACGCGATATCTACATAGATAGAAGATGTTGCCAAAAAAGAAAAAAAATATACTTTGCTATGTTTCTATAGCCTTTTTGAATACACTTAATGTAGCTAATGCACTTACATCTGTACTACTGCAGGTTTTGCTCCGCAGTTAATGTACTTTGTCTTATCATCATCGTGCTCACCGAATAATAGAACACGAAAGAATAACACGATTGATTCGTACACGTGCCATATTCTTCAATATAGTTACAAGCATACTTATTCTATCCGCACACAAAAAAAACAGCCTATAGTCGTTGATCGAAAATGACGATGAAAATATGGAACTGGTGTTTTGAATTTTTTCATTCCTTGTTTTTGACGTCAACGGCAATTCGCAGCGTATTCGTATTCTACGAAAAATTCGTGAATATATATGTACATAGAGGTACTTCGGTTTGCCTTACCGTCTATTGTAGTATCTCGTCATCAAACGTGCCCATGAAATTTTTCAACTCAAGTAACTAGTAAAGTCGTAAGTATACGTTTGAAAAGTGGTTCCTAAACGTCGACTAAGGTTATCTGCCTCTGTCGAGAAAATACAACTTCGGCGGCGTAAGTGATTCCGCTATAGGTGTTGTAGATGTGCGGGTATTCAATAGTCGATTTGTAAGGTAAGAGATGAGCGGTAAAGGGTCTATTTCTGGTATTAGTAGATCCCCGAGCGTGGTGGGAATGAAAGGGGGGACTGGTGGCTAAAATAATAGGTAGTTCGCGCAGCAAACGGTTTCATTATGTGTACGCGCATCTGAACATTTTACCAAACCAGGTACCCAACATTCGCTACAGGTAAAACCGGTGTACTTGTTACCTGATGGATCATTCGCAATGACTCATTTTACAACTATCTGGCCACGATTTATCCTATGTAAATCTGTAATTTAATTAGATTGCTTTGTTGAGTATGACTAATGCTACGCATTCTTGGATTGAATACGGAAAGTCAATCGGTAGGTGATGGATGCTGGTTACGTACATAGATATGCATAGATCACTTTAACCATAGATCATGAGAATTTCTATAAAAATTGGACGCATAGTGTGTAATGTACATATTTATGGTATTGTAACGATGAACTGTAATTTGCGAGCAACGTTACGGAACGGTGGCGCCAGCGAGCTATGTTGAAGAGGGATGGATTTTAACCCATTTTCAGGAATATTTATTGATGTGTGAATTTATTAATAGTTCTTTTGAAGTTTAGCATTTTTATCAGAATTTGATGATCTGATCAGCGCTAGTTAAGATTTCAATTTTTGTTCGTTTGAATTTAAATATAATAGTACGATTTGTTTTAGAATAAATTACTCTGAAGGTCAAGTTGAAAGTTGATATCAAATGACAACGTCGTGATGAAAATGAACTTTTTTCTTACAAATATCGAACAACAATTTTTTATTTTTTTCGTGTACGCAAAGTGTCAGGGGTGCTTTCTCTTTTACTTTATATATAGATTTGAATACATATGTACCTATATGAATGTTTAGCCAATCAGATTTGAATAATTTACCTCATTTCTGGCTCAGTTTTTTGAAAATTTGAATAATCATTCAAATCTGATTGGCTAATCATGCGGATACATATGTATACATGAAGTAAAGTAAACGTACCTCAGTTTCATAATAACATTTGACAGCTAATTATTCACTTACTTTGTGTTTTTGTTTCTTTTGTTTTTTTCTTGAAAATGCGATGAATATGATTTCAAGATTTTTTATATAAAATGGTAAAAATTATAGAAAAAATAATCAAACGATGGTGAATTCAAAAACATTGATCTTAAAAATTATTATTGCTATATTTTTCTTCTGTGATGTTCTTATCGTGATGAAGAGTTGATTAGCAGCTCAATATTTTTTTAGTTTTTGATTATTAGGTTATCGTGATATTTTCATATTTCTTTATTTTTCGCTGATCAAATTTGTATTGAAAGTAACAAAATCGTTAGTTCATCTTGTCTTTTAAAGAAAATATTTCGAAATTGCGACAAATAAAATGCTTATTTTCAAAATTCAATGAATTGTCGAAAGAAAACTGTACAGATTGTTTTAGTTTTACGAAGATACCATTTTTGTAATTCAGTTCATCGTAAACTGAGGTGGTAACATGTTAACAAAAAACAATGAAATAAAATTGAAATTTCTCTAGAAAAATACATATGTAACGTTCTTTTTTTCTTGTTCAAGCGAAAAGATCTTGTATACGTATACCATTCATCTGCAATTCAAAAAGCTTATTCAAATTAAATAAAAATTTCATGACTAAGTAATTTAGCTGTCTACGAAGATGAAGGTGAAAGTAATTGTTAATCAGATTCGATTATTAATTAATATAAAAATAAAATTTTTCCTCCGACTGCTTATGTGTAGGTAAATGAATACACCGATGAGGTGACAATTCTAGAGATTCTGTTGAGTAAAAGTAATTCTGTAATTGGTTATGATTATGACGAAACGTCGTATCAGTAGTAAGTACGTATATGAAAATTCTTATAATTAACGCGATTCAGATTGTTGAGAATAATCACACGATGAAAGTGGTATAAACCTCGTTTCAATATCAACCACCAGGTAGAAATCAAAAATCACAAAATATAAAGCGTATAAAAAAAAGAAATTTGCTTGCTTTTTGCGCTCACAAATCACTCGAGAGACAACGATGGTGGAAATGAAGAATTTTATCGATGATTCGAGAATATTGTTTCTTGTTACAATATGATGATCTACATTGATCTCAGGTCGTTCCATGCATGAGCTATTTTCGGATCAAATTTATGATTAGTACACTTTACCCCATCGGCTTACTTCCGGGATTAGTAGAGTGGTGAATGCTTGCGCAGTTGTCTGCCACAGAGGAATATTCTCTTCTCCCTAGCTCGAATGGTTTGCCTTACTGCTGCTGGTTTGGTTCGTGTAATGTAGTCGTATGCTGTGGTAGAAGTAGTAGTAGTAGTAGTAGTAGTAGTAGAGGTAGAGGTAGAGGTAGTGTGGTGTTCCCCGTCGTCGCCGTCGTGTTATTTATCAACTTTCACAGTTCTCACGGTCTGAAGTTGATACGTTACATAGCCTCTCTCTCTCTCTTACTCATGCAGTGGTGCTCGTCGTCGTCGGGGTTTTAACGTATTTTTTTTCTGTTAATATAATTTGGTTACCTCAGTATTTATTATTAGTGCGTATATTTATACTCAGGAGTGCGATTTCGGGCTAGAGTAAGATGTTACGTTCGTAAAAAATCGATAGTTTTCCGTTGTTTCTGGCTTCAAATTCGGATCGAAATTGCCAAAAGTGTAGTTTCGAAGACGTGAATTTTCTCGTGTCCAAGTATTCGTTCGTTGTTTCGTGTTGTGGTGTTGATTAATTGCAATATTGTGTAGTGCGTTTGCAAATCTGCTGGGTGATTTGCAAGTATGTAAGCTGAACGGATAGTATAATTCGGACGTGTGTTGATGTGGAACTTAGCTGACTGGATACGGTTGAACGACGACGATGCAAACAGTTAACGGTCAGTGATTTTGAAATTCATAGATGCCGGCGAAGTCGGTGCTACTAATCAAATGTCGTTTACCTTTTTTCATCGGTGAATTTTTGTGTCTGTGATTGTGTTCGCGAGTGTGTCGTGCATCGGCGGATTTGCTTTGTAATTTTTCTACCAGTTTTTGAAATTCAAATCGGTTCGCCAACATGGGCGCTTCATCTAGTCATCACAGTCCCGAACGTCTAGATAGAAATAGAAATGGATCATCATTCAAAAGATCGGCCAGCTTACGTCAGAGTAAATCGAGAGTGAGTATTAGGATCCAGTGCACGATAAGTTAAACGTATTTGTAGAAATTATTTAGTGCCATATGGTACTTTGCTGTACTTCATTCGTCGAAACTGGAACATTCGACCCGGCTGTGTGCTGTGTAGTTTGCGTATAGAGCGGAATTATTTGAATTGATCCGAGTTGATGAATGTTGACTCGTTCTAATCGGTTTGAAAATGCACCCACACCTGGAATGATATTACCTGTAAAATGGTGTTAGTTGTAACGAGTTCGTCAGTGATTTTCTGTTTTTCTCTTTGTAAAGATGACAAATTTATGAACGTTTTTTTTTTTGTGTATTAACGCTACAGAATCAGAGTATCACTGCGATCAACATTTTGCTGATTAAAAGAGTCGGACGAGTATCTTACAAGTACTTGTATCATTTTAATCTCAACGAGTCGATTACACGAATAAAAACTAAATCACTTTATATCATTTTCGCATTACCTACTTCGCCATTATTCAATCTCACGTTCACCAATACAATACTAATATGATGAAAATAAACGTCCGAAATTTGGCAACGTTGATTCCATACTCTTACGCAATGTGCTTGTGCATTCGGCATGTATAGCTATGGATACGTATACCACAAAGTACATAACACACAAAGAACACCAAAGAATCTTTTTCGTCTTTGCAATCTGCTGCATTATACACGACGTGATGTCGTGTATATAAATTAAATACTCCCTTGGTCTAGGTATTATTATTTATACCTTTATAGGTACGTACATTTCATCTCGGCAGACAAGACACTTGGTACTCCACGTAGATCGAATCAAATCGTTCGTTGTAACTTGTATGTACAGTGTTTCCCAGAAAGATCCAAACATCGATATCTTCCCTGTTCGAGTGAGAATAATTTAGAAATAATCAAAGGGTTAGTTTAATGCAGTAGTTGAAATTTGTATACATTTTGAAAACGATTTCGATAGATCGAATGAAACACTACATAGCTGTAGAAAATGAAAACGAAAGCGAAACCAGAACACTCACTTCTCAAGTTTTAATTTTAGATAATTTTATTGTCCGAAGAAGAAGAATAGTCGATGTCCGGGTCTGTTTGGGAGACACTTGCGGTACACTGTATAGGTGATTAAAATGATCTAATATCGAAAACCTACTCGTAATGCAATGAATGTCCCTACGAGGTATTTTCATCTATTGCAATCGATAGTCGTACAACGTTTTCATGAATCTAATCTTAGGTAATGAGAGTCTAGTGCCTTATCTACTAGTATACGCTCATTTGTTCGTTAATTGAAGTACATGTCTACTCGTAAGTTATTCGTTTGATTAAAAAGCTGGTTTCAATTTTGAAGCATAAACAATAATTTATTGGATCATTTACATAATTTATGGCGGCGATCGGTGTACACGAAATATAAACTCTTTTTGGAGTAATGTTTATGCTGGCGATTGGATCGAGAAACATTGGACGATCTATTCACTAACAATTAGTCGTGTTTCTGTACGTTTATTTACGACTAACGAAACTGTACTGAATGAATAATTTTTCCAGCGCTAAAGTTATCGTGGAAAATATAATCGAATCCATGTTTGAATTACCTAAACAGAAACGATCGTTCGTTCGTTATTTATTTTTTAATTTCAAGAAATCAAGTCGTATGTACAAATAAATTAGAAGAATAGCCTTCCACGCGCTTGTGTTTTTTTTTTTGCCTTTCAACGTAATATCTTGAAATCATTTTCAACTACGTATTATACTTATACCATTTTTCAATGCTTCTGTGAAGTATTGGAGAAAAACAGCATCGCACAAATTGAAAGGTAAGATACCACGCTGTGATGAGAAAATGAAAATCATAAATTTTCCGAACTATTTACTTATATTCTTTTGAAATTGTTTTCGGAAAAACTAGTAAATTTTAGTACAATATTACGCGTATTTTGAGCTAGAATTCAACGTTATACGCATTTTTCTCATTTGCAAGATAAATTACACAAAACACAAAACATGTTATCTGTTGGCAACAGCGATAAGACGTGTAATAAAAATTTTCAACCAAACCTCCAAACACATTTTTCCAAGATCAGTGTAGACGTAAATATACTTACGCGATTGTAAGAGATCAAAAATGTGAAAATATGTCGCTTTCGAAATTTATTTCAAAATATTATTAACACGTCGTTGCACGTCAAAGAAACGAAAACAAATACTTTTCTAATAATATAACAATACATTTGTACTGGTTGTATATTAAAATATATTATATTGAATTTAGTTATTTCGAGCAGTCATAGATGAGCTAATTTGATACCCTTTACGTCGAATGATATTAACAATACTATCAATTTTCTGGAATCTTTTACGTTAGCAAAATCAGAATTTTTTCTGTGGTTTATGTGATGCAAAGAAGAGTAATTATATACGCAGTGCTTACGTTGTATTTAGGTGTATATTATGTGGTTGTTTCTCACAAGTTAGATAATTTGAGATGAATATCTATGCTGTCGAACTGTAGTAAACGTAAAACTGCAACTTTTGCTTACAACTTCATTATATGAATCCACTTACTACGTAAAATTTTGCTGCTCTTTCATCTATGTGGTATATATGGCCAAGTTACATGATTGAGTGTATTTCTGCCTGAAATTATGTAAAAAATGATGCATTGATAACTACAATGTATGAGCTACATTTAACGCTATGAAAACAGTATATTATTATGATGTGCATGTAATATACATGTACATACGTCTACGTATACATAATATATAACTTAACATTCGTTTTTGTACCTTGTGGCTAGTACTTGATAATGCTTCTGGTTCGTATAAGTACTAGGAATCGTAATACGTACCATTTGCGATTATATCACCCAATTCCGAGTCTCTGGTGGTCTATTATACGTACTACAGTGACTTTATGATACAATTACAATCTTTTTTGTTTTTTGTTTGTATGAAAACACATTAATACTCGTAAAATAGTTCACGGATGATAAACTTGCATGGAACACGGTACTGTAGGTAGTACGTATACGAACCTACCTAGTTTCTAGCTACTACGTACCTACGTATGAATCTACCTGCTGTTTTGAAACACACTGAATTACTAATTACTTACCTTCGAATATACCGAGTTGAAATGACTGGGTAATTTGTGCATAACGTGTACGATATTGTCGCAAATATAATTAGCCGCATAATCATCTAAATGTACGACGGTGTAGTAGTGCGCGGTTCTTGGCTTGAGGTTATCCAAACTGGCTGTCATATGATGTACGGTGATCATTTTTTACGTCTATGACTAGAAAAAATATATTACGTGTAATCTATAACGTACAATAGATGGTTAAGTAATGGTACTAAGTACTATCGGAGAAGTATATGTGTATTTACTGTAGTCGAGTTGGATTTTTCGGCTGTATTTACATTCCGAGTATTGAACTTTTTTCGTGTCGAGCCGTATCATGTAGTTGTAGTTTTACTTGCATTTCAAAATAACCATATTCGGCACCGTGAGCGTTAACATGGATACATTATGTGTACCTTTCTACTTATAGGTAATATCTAACTATTCTATACTACGCAAGTAATAGGAACGAGCAATCAGCTTTGTTTAATATTTTGCATCAGACTTTTTGTCTTCTCCACGTGTCGTTTCAATACATTATACGAAGGATGTTGCGGTGAAAATTCAAATAAGAAATTTATCCTGTTCGTCGATACGTGTATGTATCTATGTACGATTGTACGGGCAAGATATTGCACAAGGTATACTTATTTAATTATCTATATCATAAGGTATGAAATACGTGGACTTATCAACTATTTAACGTACAGACTCTAGTGATATTCTTTCGGTGTAGAAAATAAAAAACAGTCCGTGTATTTAGAAAAATTATGAAGAAATTTGTCACCGTTTACATAGCGAAGTTTACTTCGTAAGAACTTGTTTAAAAACGTTCGTCCGGCTGCACAAATGATCGATTAATTCCCACAAATTGATGTAGTAATATTTGAATTATGATGAAATTTCGAAATGGATGAAAAGAATAATATTTGGAAGTGAAGAAATTCGTTAGACTGATGTTACAGAGCTTGCATTGAGGAAGAGGAATAGACCGAGAAGGCTCAGAATGCTCTTTACGAATTTCCTTATTCTTAGATTTGAAATGTTAATCCGATATCTTTATCAGTTTAATTCATTACTTGGTTTAAAAAGCTAAAACTTGATGTGTGATCCTTTCTTCAAAGTATGATTTTTTTGAGCACCAAAAATACTAGGTTGGCAACATGTAGCGTAAGAATAAACAAATACGATTGGTTGTATTTTGAGTACAACCAATGGTGTTTGTTTTTACTTATATTATTACATGTTACCAACCTAGTAGTTTTGGTAAGAAAATATTATATGCAAAAGGGGAGTCCGGAGTCGAGTGTTATTCACGTTATTTCATGCATCCTCCAAATTTCGAGAGAATCTGCCATACAAAGCATGGTAAACATATCTAGAATTTCACTTCGTTAAAGATTATTAAATGCGAAAAAGTTTGATGAACTGAACATAATCTTGTAAGAATGCAGATTACAGGTATAGAACAAGTTTTTCAAAACTGTTACCGGTTAGATGTTTGTTTTAAATTCTTTCTACCATTATTTTATTTCGGACATACTGCGCTTATTACTAATTAATACACACAGGAGATTAAGCGAAAGTGAACCATGTAGAGTGGAAATGTAACCGTGATTTATCAGAATGGAAACAATCGCTGTTGTATTGTAAACGTTGGCGTATCTCAAATGAGTACCTCTGCGTATTTGGATAACACAAATAAATTTCGTAACAAGTTAGAAATAATTGCAAAATATCGAATATCGTACGTATCGGAAATTAACAAAAGACCTGTAGAGCGTATTCTCCGTATTGTATGTGTGTTGTGCGTGCGAATAGAGCGTACAAGTTGATGAAGAGAACGAAAATCCAACGTTCGGTACGTTTCATTGTTATGTACGTTAGTAACGCCCTAACTAGTACGAGCCTCCGTGGCGCAATCGGCTAGCGCGTTCGGCTGTTAACCGAAAGGTTGGTGGTTCGAGCCCACCCGGGGGCGTAGAATTTTAGCCCCGAATTTCCACGTTACAGCATTTTTGATCGTGCCATTTTGTTGGAAATATTTTTTTACCTTAGATAAGATTTATCCGAATGGTTAAAAAAATTTATTGGACGAAGGAAAAATTAAATTATTAAATTATTTTTTGCCAATACCTGGCGTGGTTTAGTAAGGAGTATCACGAGCTGTATATGGTTGGATGGAAGTCTTGGCATGAGCTGGTTGATTTGCGCTAAGCATGGAACGCAGTTTAAAGAATTTTTCTAATGTATCATTTATTTTTAATTTCAAATTTTTGGTTGATTTTTTAAGAAGAATAACTGCCTGGAATTTCTGATTACATTTTGTTTTGGGGGGTGTCTGGTTTTTAATTTTTTTCTTCCAACAAAATGCATCTGATTTAGTCAATTATTTTTATCAACTATAATTTTACTTTTTTCTCTTTTGTCTATTCAATTTTTTTATTGCCATATTTAGTCATATTTAACAGAGATTATAGAACATTGTTGAAGTAAAAAATTATTTACTCGTACGGGTACCGGCTAAAATCACTGAAACTTTGCCAGTAGACTTGTTTTAGTAGTAGATTGAAAGTGTAGCAGTAAATGACAATTTTTGATCAACATCCAGCTAGTATGTTGAGATTCTGAAAAATACCTACAACAGCGAAAATCACTAAACACGTCCATTTTTGAATTAATCGAACGATAATCACCGTGTTTACACGACATATCAAAGAATAAGCTTCTTACATTACCCCTTTGTATGACCTCTAAAAACCTCGATTCTTCGTCTGAACAGCTTACCAAAGTTCCAAATAAAGTTGGAAACCTGAAATTCGATGTGTAAATTTGTGTGTAAATGTAGCGGGCGTCTTTAATACGTATTTCGGTTGTACGCAGCCTTGAAAAAATTGTATTTTTTCATATTTTACATGTTGATTCCTGGTCTGAAAAATTATTATTTAATTCGCGAATTCTGTTGACGTGAATTATTTTTGACACGGATATGTCTTAGGGCTGGCGATGATTTTCTGGATATGTGACGTTTTTGATTTTTGAATTGATATTTTTGATCAAAAACTAGTGATGATAGGCGATTAATTTTTATTTTGATAGGCCATCGTGGAATCAAATGACGAAATGAAGTAAAGGGAAGAATAAACGTTTTTGATTTGAAGTTCGTGGTCAAAAACTTGGGATCAAAGATGATTATGACGGAATTTTCGCTCCGTATGTTAAAATGTTGATACCGATAACTCTTAATTAAAAAATTGTAACATAAAAAAAAATTGATAACGTTAATGGAAAAAGTTGAAATGAAAATAGTGACGAAGTCAAAAAATTAAAAAAATTAAAAATTGAAAAAGAATGAGATGAAAATTACGAAAAAATTGAAAAGTAAAACAATTAAAAAATAAAAAAAATTGAAAAATTAAAAAATGGAAATAAAAGAATTAAATAGAAAAATTGAATAATTAAAAAAATGAAAAAAATTGCGATGGAAGATGAATATTAATGATTTTTGCACTTGATGTTGAAATGTTGACATGGATACGTCTAATTAAGAAATTGGAAAATAAGAAAATAAAAAATGGATGAAGTTAATGCAGATTAATGCAGAAAGTTGATATAAAAATAGTGAAAAAATCAAAAGTTTAAAAAATAAAAAAATGAAAAAGATCGAGATGAAAATAATAAAAAATTGAAAAGTAAAAAAATTAAAAAAATTGAAGAATTAAAAAATTGAAAAAATTGAAGAATTAAAAAATTGAAAAATTAAAAAAATGAAAATATAAAAATTATAAATAGAAAAATTGAATTGTAGAAAAATTAGAAAATAATTAAATAGAAAAATTGGAAAATAATTAAATAGAAAAATTGAATAATAAAAAAATGAAAAAAATTGCGATGAATGATTATTGAATTTGATGTTGAAATGATGACATAGATGTGTCTAATTAAAAATAAAAAAAATAAAAAATGTATAAAGTTGAGATAAAAATGATGAAAAAATTAAAAAATCTTGAAAGATGATTACTAATGATTTTTGCCCTTGATTTTGAAATGTTGACATGAGACATGTCTAATTAAAAATGGAAAAATGAAAAATATAAGAAATTAGATAATAAAAAAACAGATAAATGAAAAAATTGCAATGAAATATGATTATGATTGATTTATGCACTTAATGTTAAAATATAGACATGGATACATTTGTCTAATTAAAAAAATAAAAAACTAAATAAAAAAATGAAAATGGTCAAAAAAATAAAAAAAAGAGATAAAAAAATTAAAAAATTAAAAAGTAAAAAAAATAAAAAATAAAAAAAATTGAAAAATTAAAAAATTAAAAAATTTTAATGAAAGATGATTATTAATGATTTTTGCCCTTGATGTTGAAATGTTGACTTGAGATAGGTTTAATTGAAAATAGAAAAATAGAAAAAATAAAAAATGGATAAAGTTGAGTTGAAAATGATAAAAAAATCAAAAAGTAAAAAAATAGAATAATTAATAAAAATAAAAAATTAGATAAAAAAAACTGATAAATAAAAAATTGCAATGAAAGATGATCATGATTGATTTATGCACTTTATGTTAAAATATAAACATAGATACATTAGTCTAATTAAAAAAATAAAAAAACTGACTAAAAAAGTCAAAAAGGTGAAAAAAACTAAAAAAAAAGGTGATAAAAATAATGAAAAAATAAAAAAATAGAAAAATTAAATACTTAATAAAAAATCAAAAAATCTTAAAGATGGATGATTATTAATGATTTTTGCCCGTGATGTTGAAATGTTGACTTGAGATATGTCTAATTAAAAATGGAAAAACAGAAAAAATAAAAAGTAGAGAAAGTTGAGATAATAATGTTGAAAAAGTCAAAAAATTGGAAATTTTGAGTAAAAAATGATAAAAAAATAGAAAAATAAAAAAAATAAAAAATTAGATAGTAAAAAATAAAAAAATTGTAATGAAAGCTGATTATGAATGATTTATGCACTCAATGTTAAAATGTAGGCATAGATACATTTGTCTAATTGAAAAAATGAAAAAAGTCAAAAAACTGAAGAAAAAAAAGAGATAAAAATGTTTAAAAAAAAATAAAAAATAAAAAAATTGATAGCGTTGACAAATTAAATGATGAAAAAATCGAGATGAAAGATGATTACGAATGATTTTTGCGCTTCATATTCAAATGTTGATACGGATATGTCTTAGGGCTGGCCAGCTGGGAGTCAGCTTATTCTAAAAATGAAGTTTTTATTTTCAAAAATACAATACACTTTAGTGGTGAAAATGGAAATTTAGCGTTAGATTTGAAAAGAAAATAAGCGTAACAGTTGATTTTATGATTTTTAAGTAGCAATGTCGATAGAAAAGTGCGATTGAAACCATGTAAGGAAATTGACGTCACAACTTTTCATTAAAATGTTCGAAACTCATTAGTCATACATATCGATGATCTAAAAATTTTCAAGTACACAATTTTTTTTTTTCTGTCGAGAAAATTGTTTTTCGTTGATTTTCAAGCATCGAATGAACGTGCATCACTCGTGTATTTGCTTCGCAACCTTTCATTTTGGACCCTGGCGAATTTTTTTTTTTTGTTTTACATAATCAGTCGATGTATTGTTTTTTCTAAAGCACTACAGCTACTATATAATTTTTCATCATCGTACCTGCGAACCAACAGCCATCATATCACTCGCAAATGGACTTATCCTGTAGCTTTTAACATTCTACAAATGGAAATTACCAACACAATCGGATAACAGAACATCATTTGGGAATGATGATTATATCTCTACGTTCGTAAAATAATCTAGTAAACGCCCTGTTTTGACATAATAGTCGAAGTTTGAATATACCAAACCACATGCCTAATGCAGACGAGTACGACAAGAAGATCGTTATTGGTATGTGTAGAATATTTTTACTACTCTTATAAGTTGTTGTATAAACACGATTACCTTGAAAAATACGTGAAAATTCGCGCCTTAGTAGTGGTGGTTCGGTTGGTTGTCGTAGTTCCCTGTTCAGTATACGTGCCCGAATTACGAGATAATACAAAACATAATCGTTTACTTGTTTACAAAATACAAAATATATTATGGTAAATTTGAAGATATATTTCCGTATTCAATTCCCAATTGAACGAATATCTTAATAACCTACGTCGATTTATGAGTTTCCCATCATCGTGAGTTGGTTGGTTGTATTATTGCATGCGCTACGATGTCAACAACCTAAGGAGAACGAAGAGCACCGCAATACCGCCTCTGAACTTGCCCTTAAACCGAAACCGAACCGAACCGAACCAAACGCGGGAAATTTATAAATAATCGTATAAAATATAATTAGCAGACATGTGTGTCGGTAATGAACCGAATGAACGCCAACCTATCAACATCATCAACTTTTTTTTATTTTCTCTTCTACGCCGATATGACACACGAGCTAGGTTAGTGCACGTGAGAAAATGTACCTATACCTACACCTACCTACCTACCTACCTACTTACAGTATGTACACCCATTAGTATACCATAAAGTACATAATGTACATTGGTCAGAAGAGCGAAGACGTGGAGAGGCGGTTGTGGTATTGTTCACTCGTTAAAAAAAAAAAAAAAATCACATTATACCCACTTATCTGCAATCGTGAGAGAATATACGCGCATCGGCTAAAAAATACAAACCGTCGTCGTTTTAATTACTATGTAAATATACGTCATACTCGTGCGTCGCTTGTACCACTCGACGTACTCCTTTGACCACCCCATCGTCACCATTGATCATGATACTAGCGTTCGTGTAGGACACTATATTGACAATTAACCGCTCCGGTTAATTTTCAAAGGTGTACGAAATGATTATGATTTCAAGTACGATAAATCCAGTTCGTCATCATCGCGAACTCGTGCCACCGAAGAATACAATTTTAAGCTGACATACGCTATGACTAATTCTTTGCTCTTCTCCGCACTCATATGATTGGTAATACCTACTTACATTGTACGAGTCCTTCAACTGGTCGTTTTTTTCTTTCTTTTCTTTCTTTTTCAGCGTACCGGCGTCACTTTAATATTTTCTGTTTCGTCGTGAACACGAAATATAGAGCGAGAACTAAGTAGGTAGTAACATTACGTACAAAAACGAAAGCTGTTTTATAGATGACGAAAACAGGGGAAAATACACACCTATTAGCAGACTTAATCAAGGTTATACGCTCTCGAACAAACGATATTTCTGTCTTATAATAAATTAAAAACGTTGCAAAAAATCCAATTAATTAAAATAAGGTATGCGCTCGTTGTTGCCCATTTTCTGTACTTTTTTCATGTTTAACAGTTAGAAAAAACTTCGTACAAGAAGAATACAGTTTTGAGATGGGAAAAAAAATAAATAAATCCCAAAAAAAAATCAGAATAAAGAAGTTTTTTTATTCTTATGGGACAGCGATACGTACATTTTGAAAAAAAATAAATAATAACACAAAAAAGAACAATATTTTTTCCATTTAACTCGCGCAGGTACACGAATAATAATAACAAGTTATAGTAATAATGTGTTTTTTTTTTTGGTCGGGCATTTCAACTTTTTCTTCTGTGTTTTCGCACAATGGAGGAGCTAAAAAGCCAAACCTTTTTCTGAAAATTACGCTTTTACTATCGAGTAAGCTACCTTGACGTGTACAGCAACATTGCTCTTGAAAACTTTTGTATTTGTGAAAACATGCGAGATTTAATTTTTCACCGTAAAAAAAAAAAAAAAATGTTCTTATTTAAAGCAAGTACTTAGGTAAGCTACCTGTCGTAGTTTTTGCTGCACTATTTTTAGCCTTTGAAAAATATTAAATTATACACCTTTTATATGCTCCGCGACATCAATCATTACACACCCACTAAAGACCTGCATATTAATGAAAATCCAACATTTTTATCGCCTTCATCGTTGGTTACACCTTAAGCACAGTTTACACAAGTATGAAATGTTTTAAAATTGGCTAAAACGAGGGAAAAATGACCTGGGCTGTGTGTCGAACACGCAATGCGAAAATTCACGCGAAAAAGTTACTTTCCATCTCTGGAGACTTTTTTTTTTTTTTTTTTTTTTTTTTTTTTTTTTGAACGAAGCAGTGAAAAATTCCAACATACGTCGGTCAGCATTTTACTATAAAGAAAATCATTCGTAATCATCTTTCAACTCGAGTTTTTGATCAAGAACTTCAAATCGATAACGTTTACTGTTCTCTTCGCTCCATTTTGATATTTGATTTTATTATTTGCCAGCAAAATGAAAATTATACAATTATCTGTCATTTCCACTGAGACATTTTAACGTACAGTACAGAATTCATTTATTATTTTTTAAATTTATTTTAATTTTCAACTTTTTAATATTTTTATTTTAGTTTTTTCGACGTTTCAATTTTTTTATTTTTAAAAAATGTTTATTTTTCAATTATTTGAATTAGACATATCCGTGTCAACAGTTTAACATGAAATGCAAAACAGGGCTGTAATAACGGTAACAGAACGAAACGAAACTGGCGATATTATCATTTTAAGAACGGAACGGAATGATTTTTTGAGAATGTAACCTAACGGACCAATTTTGTTAGCGTTGCGTTATGTTGCATTGTGTTTATTTTTATAATGCTGGCAAAATTGCCCCTATCTTGCAAGTCCAGTGGAATGTGCTCCCTGACTTAGGTGAGAAGTGAATGGTTATGTTTAAGATCCGTATACAATTGAACGATACTTTCCCAGCGTCAAACTTATCATTTCCCTCTAATTTTTTCCATCTTTTTCGAGTGTCCGAGATAAGAATGAGAGAAAAATCGTGGAATTTTTCTTATTAAGATTAAAAATTCTGATAACTATAAAGCTTTTAACCGGTTCTCGAAAATCAATGGCATCTTGAAGAAGCTACCAACTGTCTTATTTCGGTGTCAAAATATCCTTCATCTTTTGCTATCCTCAGATGATAATTTTGCTTTTATAATCGATTTTAGCAGTAAGTGATTTACCTAAATGAAAACAACGTAAAATTCAAATTTGAAAGTTTAAACTGAATGTTGTTCAATTCGTTGTTCTTGTTTTTTATTTGGTACTTTGCTCGACATTTTGTGTTGAATTTGAATTGTTTATATTAAAAAATTAAAGGCAGTTTTCGGCTTTCAGTTTGAATTTTACATCGTTTTTGTTTTAGTAAATTATTTACTGGTACTGAAAAGTCGATACCAGTGAGTGATTTACCAAAACGAAAACGACGTACAATTCCTACTTGAAAGTATATTTTTGTAAATGTTGTCGATAATTGTTCTTTTTTTTTATATTTAGTTTAGTTACTTTACTTTGTGATTTAATCGTGTTGAACTTGAATTGTTGAAAATAAGAAAATGAAGGCAGTCATCAATGAAATTTCTACTGAGTAATTTATTTTATCAAAAAATACAAAAAATACTGATTCCTAATGTGAACATTTGAAATTTTGTAATCATTAAAAACTTAAGAACAAAATTTAAAAATTATTTTAAAAAAATCATAAAAAAATCCTAGCTTTGAAGTTTGGAATGTTTCAATTAGGGTGAACGCAAACGAAATTGAATCACTTGAATGTCTACCTCACCTAACAGTTTTTTTTTTTTCGTAAAGTACTGCAATTATTTTGTAAAATTTGTCAAGCTAACGTGTTTATTTCTTCAAGAATCGTTTTCTTTTGAAGATGTTAGTTGAAAAACAAAAGTCGAGGATTACATTACAATTGAAATAGAAAAATGTTGCATATTCGCTGCTTGAAAATTTCAATTCATAATTGAAATTATTTGTTTATTTATTTGAAATTTCTGATGATTTGAAACTTTTATTAGTCTGAAGTCTGAAGTGAAAATTGAAAAACGAAGGCTTGTAGTTTTGAAAATTCAATTTTTTACATTTTAATTAATAATTGAAATAATTTATTTGAGGTTAATTTTTTTGAAAATTAAAATTTCAATTAATTAAAATTGGAAATGAATAATGAAAATTCTTTGTAAGAGAAGACGAAATAAAATGAAAAATGCATACAAGCAAACCGAACAGTAAATAGAGAATTATTAAGGAGGGAAGGAGTCGGATGGACGAAAAAAAAACTTTAAAAATTTGGAACTTGTAATTGCTGAATTCTGAGCAAAATAAGAGGTAGTAAAGAACGGAACAGAATGACTCAAGAACGGATACCAGAATGGGAACAGAACGGAACTAAATACATTCCGTTATTTCAGCCCTATAGTTAGTCGACAAGCGTCTGTAGGGAGCACCGAGTCCTTCGTTATCAGTATGCGCACGCACTTGAATTTCTCGCTTCCAACGAGTTCGAGTACGAATTATTACATTTTTTTATTATCATCGAAATTTGATTATCATCATTTTATTGGAACTAATTAAATATGTTATAAGTAGTCAAATCATATTCATATAGCTTAGATTCACGACTTAACGTTGATCGAAGCTGAAAAAAATTCCAAGAAAAAATGTTCTATTGGAGCGAAAAGTTCACTCAAAGATAAACGATTGTCTGACTTAATTTCGAAATTTATCCAACTACTCAAGATTACAGATTTTTCGCAATAATTTTCTTTTAAATCAAAGTTTTGAAGATATTTGACTATTGAGTTGGAGAAACATGAGAAAGAAAGCGACCGATTAGCGAGATCTAGTCCTGCTAATTTAATGAAATTTAAATTTCATTTGGAGCCTAGAAGACGAAAATTTTGAATTTGATTTGATTTAAAATTTAATGTAAACAATATAGTTTGTTATCGATGTTTTTACTTTGAATTTTTGATAAACTTGCATACAATGGAAAGCGCAGCTGTAATATTCATTTTTATAATGAAATAATGTTTTGTAATTATGAAATCTTATTATTTATTCCGTACTAATTCATCGACGAAATGGCAAAAAATTACAATTGAACAGAAAATGACGATACATTTAAAAGAAAACCCTAACATAATATATTACATGGAAAATTACATTAAAATTCTATGCATAAGTTAATTACGATACTATTCAAGTGCGCGCGCATGCTGATAACGAATGACTCTCGGTGCTCTCCGCAGACGCTTATCGTTCCAATCGAGAAAGGAACTAAATATGCTCAATGGCGCAATTCAAATTCCCATTTTCAAAAATGTATTTTTTCACTTGATTCTATTGAAATCGTGTTTTCAAAATGAGGTAATAATAGAAATGACCAATCAATGAAATGATAACAAGAATGCGGGATGTTTTGGTTGAACAAAGAACAAAATTAGTAATAAAAAGTGGAAGATTTTAGCTGCAGAAGAATGAGCATATTTAGTTCCTTCTCGATTGGAACGGGCTATAGTCCCAGTTCTTAAACTTATCCATTTTAATATCAAGATTTGAATTTGGAGGAGCAGTCCAACATTACTTGGACCAATTTGCACATCCCACACCCGGTACTTTCACTTCGTATTTATATATGTAGCAGTGAAAATTGAAAAATTGAAAATTATCGCTTTTGCGATTTTTTCAAATTTCTGCTCTGTAGTACAAAATTTCAGGAAGATTATTTATACAGTAATATTTTTGAATGTGGTGTCATAATGATGGAAATTTGATATTTTAATCAGTAATTTTAACATTTGATGATCTTTCGACAACGTTTATCATTGGAGTGATACTTGAATGAAAAGCGTATGGCTAAATTTTCTCTGCTTCATTCGTAACGTAGAAACAAAACGATGCAATATAAATTTTATTATCTGATCCAATTGTATTGCGTGTTATGAAAATTTATTTTTTTAATTTTAAAATGTATTTCTGGCCTTTTTTTTTCCTTTAATCTTTGAAGGTCTTGGAAATAACAGATTAAGTGATGTAAGAAAATCATATGTTTAGTTCCCGGTGTAGAATGTCTAGAATGGAAGAAAATAATACTATGGGAAACTGGGAAAAAGAATAAGAATGAGAATGATAACAGTGTAAAAAACATACCCACCAACATTTGTTGAGAACTGAAGATATGGAAAAAGGAATAATCTTTGTCTGCAGGTTTTTTAAAAATAGAATGATTACCATGAATTTGAAGCGTACATACTACGTACCAGAGACGAAGAAGATAGAAACCGAGAGGAGTAAAAGACTGAGAGTAATTGTTACGTAAAAGAGTGAAGCAGACAAAAGGCGTTTTTCTATACAATATGTATCTCTGGCGATATGCGTGAACGCGTTAACTATTTGTATTAACGCGTTTTTATCATTTCGCTTTGTACGATGGTACGATGTACGGTGACGATGATGATGATGGCGATGGAGATGGTGATGGCGATGACGGTGCTACGATTCAATAACGAGAAAAGGTCAGCACGCATGGACTGATTCAATTGAAACGTGTTAGATTTTTTTTATTTCCTAACTATTTCAAGAGTCTCTCTAAATGGAACATCGTGTGTCGAGAGCATTTATACCGTACGTCTAATAAGCTTACGTATTTTAAGTGCGAGCGAGAGAGTCAGGCATTTTGAATAGTGCTTTACTTCTATGAAGGAGAAAGTATCGAAGCAGCGATAATGTAGCGTAAAGTGATTATGCGGTGAATTTGATCGAAGGTCGTAGCAGTTATAGGTTTAAATTTTTCGAATATTTGGTTCTGCGTATAGATTGATAGATTGATAGATTCATTTGTTATTATTTTCTAAGAGCGCATTTTGTCGTGTTCTTGTACGATGAACAGATTCGCCTCGTTGGTTACTGTGTGAGACTCGCAAATATCATTTTTACAACCACTAGATACATAATAATGAAAATAAATCATTCGCGAAGTATGTACTAACTTACATCGTAATTTATTTGTTGAATTAGTTCGAGGTTTGATTTTGTAGTTTCAAATCGAGTCATTTGTGAATAATTTTCTAGTCTATTGCAAATGATTCATTTTTGATTTCGGATTCAAATTCGAATCCGATGAGCTTTTTTTTTTAGTAGCAAATCATCGCATATTATTTTCTCTCTACATTTTATCAAGATCAAAATCCGCGTTATCTGATTAGAGAAAAAAAATCCACGTGTGATCTCATTTGAAATTTTAATATATGTACACGATTGTCGGAATACTTCTCACTCTGCTTTCTCGTTCTCTTAGCAATTCTGTACTCTAATCAAAATACCTAATATTCGCTCAAAATTAATTTAAAAATTTACCAATTTACCCGTATCGAGCAGGTCGATAGAGAATGAGATGGGAATAGCGGCCTAGTTTGCCTGTAGAAATACTCGGTATCATTCTAATCCCGGAAGAATTGAAATTTTATTGCCACATAGTTCGTGTTAGATACATTTGTTTTTCGTGCACAAATTGTGGCAGTATTTGTGTGATAAATCGATCTCTCATGTCTTATACCGCGCATCGAATTCATAGGTATTCGTATCGTAAGTATTGATATTGCGATGGCGCAATGCTTCGAAATTTAGTCTACCCGAATAATAATATAATGTAGTATGGCATGCATCGGGTAGTCTAGGTACTCGGTACACTTACAAACGATCATTGTATTCTCCAGAGAACGAGACAGATTAATAACCGAATCAGATAAACACGGTAATTGGTAACAAATCGAAAAATACGACGTACATTTTCGGTTCGTCTACAGGCACCTGAACATTGAAATTTATTGAAAATCATATGGACTACGCTGTTGTCGTTTTTACTCATTCACCAGGTGTGGGAATTATGGTAATCAAAATTCGGTAATTTTCGATGTTTTTACATTGCCTTTAATTTAACATTTGTATGCAATCTGTACGTATTACTGAAAAAATGTCGAGAGAAATTTCTTGCTGTAGGACTAACGTAGGTTCTGGCACTAGCTGTAAGCTGTATCGAATTTTCATCATTACATTTGTAATATTTGTTCCAATGTTTTTGTTCGCGATTTTAAATGTATATAAAAATTGTTTTATTTGTGAATTGATATTTCTATCGTTTGTGATTATGGACTTTTGAGAAAATTTCAAAACCAACCTATCGATACCTCATTTTCCCTTTTCGTTCCGATGGTGATGATCAGAAGTCTTGCAGATACTCTTACTACGAAACAAAGCATCGTTGATATTTATGGGGTGGTTTGGAAGCAAAATATTATGGTACATGTTTACCAAAGGTACACGCTGATCACCATCCTGATATTTATAGCGCTCTAAAAATATTTTTAAAGTTTAGTAACCGATTTAGCGTATTTGAACCCTCTTGTACCCAAGACAAACCAGACCTGCTAACGAATTATGCTAGTGATGGATATCAAGTTGACCACCAAAGTAAATCAGTTTTTCAGG
>FIZR01003117.1:0-13610 GCA_900060175.1 Ferrisia virgata
GTTTTGGTTTTTTTTTTCTATTTTTTGAAAAAAAAAAAAAAAAAAAAAAATCTTTTACCCTTTTACTGTTGCGCTTACTTTTTGACGTACATTAAATACTTTGTAAATAAATAGGAAACCGGAATCGTGTTTAAATGATAAAAGTACATAATTTTTTCATTAGTCAAATAAAAAACATGTAAAAAATGTGTTATCTTGGTTCCGCTAATGGAGAAAAAATTTACTATCGTATCCTGTCATCTTTTAGAGAGAAAATTTTAACAAAAAAAAATTGTACGTTTGATGTGTAAGTTGAACAAAAAAATTCAATGTGTTTACGAAGCAACACGGCGAGTATCGACGAAGAAATGAGAAATATTACAAAGAATTAGTGAAACAAGAATAAAAGTACACACGATACGTACTCGCTAAATGGAAAATATTTAAGCACAAAAGCAGAACATATTCGTACTCGCCTTCGATAGAAATATTGCAATAATAATAAACAGTAAATAAATCCGAGTTATTAAACAATTGATTAATGAACGAAAAAAAAAAAACAATTGAGTTTTTCACCATGAAAGGTGTTTGATGTTTACGAAGAATCGTGTATGAAGTGAAAAAACATTGTAAAATAGAACTTTTCATTTCTATATCGTACGCAAATTTGCTACAAATGAGATTATTCGTCTTAGTTAACTTCAGCAATTACACGTGATCGACTCGTGATGTTTGATTATGTTACACGTTAGCATATTTATGGTAATTACCGAAAAATTACGAAATCAAAAAAAAATTTCCGGCTCAGATTTTCAAAATTTTTACAAAACATCATTAAATACCTGTATACAAAATTCTAAAGCTAAATAAACTCCCCCTAACCATCGCCTCTTGTTCAGAATATCGAAAAAAATGCATCTGTATGAAAGAAAATTTTATATTTACCTTTGTTCGAGAAGAAATTATGATTCCAATCCAAATGTCTAGAGTGCAGATGGGTCTACTAAAATTAATTTTTTCAAAAATTTTCTCACACCTTAAGAGGGGAGAAATTGACTGAAGAAAACTTTGAATTGGTACAGGGGCAAAACCTAATGATATATACAATTTTTAGGATTTTTTTTTCAAATTTTTTAGGATGTGAACCGTCCTTTGGAGTTTAAAAAATGCTCAAAAATGCTTTTTTCTAGAAAACAATGGCTAATACCCTGAAAATGAATGGAAGTAAAGTTGTTCAGCGTAAAATTTTATATCAAATTACGCCATTTAAATTTTTCGTATGGAACATTATTCATTTTTCTCACTTTCTACCGATTTTTATTAAATTTTTACCCAATTTTTTTTTGATTTTCAACTTTTTTTTCATGGTTAAAGGCCAACTTTCACAAATTTTTCATAATTTTTTCGTAATTTTTGATTAATTTTCTACAATTTTTACCCATCTTTCGATGACTTTTAACATTTTTTTTTCATACTTTAGTTTAATTTTCATCCATTATTTGATATTTTCTATTGATTTGTGATCGATTTCTGGCACTTTTTATCCATTTTTATCAAATTTTTAGTCAACTTTCGATGATTTTCAAATCATGAAAACGTGTTGAAATTGTGTAAAAATCCGGTTATAATATCGTCGGAAAACATCTGTAAAATTTTGATAAAAATGGTTAAAAAGTACAAAATAATCACGAAAACATATTGAAAAACATTTGAAATTTGGGTAAATTAACGTCGAAAATTATGTAAAATTGGTTAAAAATTTGAAAAAAAAAACGGTAAAAAGTGCAAAAAATTCTGAAAAAATTCTGAAAAAATGTTGAAAAGTGGATGAAAATTAACACAAATTATGCAAAGAAGTGAGAAAAAAGTCGTTGATAATTGGTTAAAAATATGACTAAATCAGGTGAAAAGTATATAAAAATGGGTGCAAATTGACCTAATTCATGAAAAAATTGTTAAAATCGTCGAAAATTAGGTAAATTTTTACAAAAATGGGGAAAAAATGCAAAATTATATTGAAAATAATTTTTTTAAATAATTTAATTTTTAATCGATTTTTTAACATTTTTTCAGAATTTTTGATTGCTTTTTTGCATTTTTTACTAGTTTTTGTTGAATTTTTAAAAAATTTTACGCGATTTTCAATAATTTTTTTCATAGTTCGGGCCAATTTTCATCTATTTTTAATATTTTTTCGTGATTTTTGTTCAATTTTTCGCACTTTTTATTCGTATTTGTTTAATTTTTATCCGATCTTCGACAATGTTCAACGATTTTTTTCATATATTAAGTCAATTTACACTTATTTTTCAACTTTTTCCCGTAATTTTTAAACATTTTTTTGCACTTTTTATCGGTTTTTGTCATAATTTTAACTGATTTTCAATGATTTTCAACGACTTTTTTCATATTTTAGGTTAATTATCACCCACTTTTCAACATTTTTTGGTGATTTTTGAACAATCCTCTTCACTTTTTACCGATTTTCATCAAATTTTCAGTCAACTTTCGATGATTTTTAAAGATTTTAAGTCATGAATAAATGTTGAAAGAAAAATTAAAATTGGTTAAAAATTTAATAATAAAGAAACCGGTAAAACAAGTATAAAGTGCCAAAAATTGATCAAAAATCATGAAAAAATGTTGAAAAATGGGTGATAATTGATCTAATTTGTGAAAAAAATTGTTAAAAATCGTGGAAAGTCAGGTAAAAATTTATCAGAAACAGATAAAAATGTACAAAAAATTAATGAAAAATTATGAAAAAAAATGTTGAAATATTCAATTTCCATCCGTTTTTCAACATTTTTCATGATTGATTTTGTCAAATTTTTACCTGATTTTCGACAAGTTTTAACAATTTTTTTTCACAAATTCGATCTATTTGCACCTATTTTTCAGAATTTTTTCTCAATTTCAATTTTCAATGATTTTTCTCATAATTTGAGTCAATTTTCACCCATTTTTCAATATTTTTTCGTGAGTTTTGATCAATTTTCTGCACTTTTTACCTATTCTTATCCAATTTTCAGTCATCTTTCGATAATTTTTAGCAATTTTAAGTCTTGTAGAAACGTCGAAAAAGTAAAATAAAAATTAGTCACAATTATGAATGAAATTGGATCCAAAATCACGAATCAATGTTGGAAAAATGGGTGCAAATTAATCTAATTTGTAAAAAGAAGTGTGTTGAAAGTCGTCGAAAGTCAGGTAAAAATGTGACAAACGGGTAAAAAATGCAAAGAATTGATTAAAAATTTTCGAAATAATGTTCAAACATTGTTCAATTTCCATCCATTTTTCAACATTTTTTCGTGATTTTTCATTAGTCTCCTGCACTTTTTAACTATTTTACTCAATTTGTTATCCAATTTTCCATGATTTTCGAAGATTTTTTTTTCATAATTTACCTAAATTTATACCCATTTTTCACATTTTTTTTCTAGATTTTCGATCAATTTTCTGCACTTTTCACTCGTTTATGTCGATTTCGACCCAATTATCGGTAATTTTCAATGACATTTTTTTTATAATTTAGATTTATTTTTACCTAGTATCAATTTTATGCATTTTCAGCTATTTTTATCAACTTTTCGACCATTTAAAAATTTTTTTTTTCAAAATTCAAAATTTATTAAAAATTATTGTAATTTGGCCCGTTACATTTGTGTGGAAATTTTTTCTATGAAAATTCTTCGTTGCTTGTGTGTACAAAAAGTGAAATAAGTAATTCGCATAAATTTCAATAATTTTCTAATTGAAATAGAGGTAATTTCCGCAGAAATTTCATCAGCCAAAATGCATAAACGAATTGATTGCTTAGTAGGTTGACGTGATTGGCAACACGTTGAAGCTCTTATCCAATTCTTTCAGCTTCGTGAAATTGATCAATTGGTTCGTAAATACTTGGAATTTTCAATCGATTTTACGAACCTATTTCTCCTCCCTCCGGCTGTATCTAAAAACAAGAGTTAAAAAAATATATTTAGCGAAACTGGGCAAGTTGCAGTACTGGTTCGATTTACCTATTGATGTTTAAATAATTATCGACTGTTAGCTTGTTAGTTATCATAATCAATTTGATAATTTTATTAAGCTGGTATGTCCGATCGAGAATGCACCCGAACAAACGTACAAATATCGTACGAGTATGAGGTCGATTTCGGTGAAAAATTACTCTCAAAGGTATGTACAAATGTTTCGTAGAAGCCCCCAGCATTATTGCAATCGCATTTATGAGGTCAGTTTGTTAATTGGAAAAATCGTACCATTTTTTTTTGTGCAGTATTCACCTGCAATGAAGGAAATACCATTGTAAACCGTATTTGATATTTTGATAGCTCAGCTAGCAGGTCATAAGATTTTGAAAATTTTTGTAGTAAATTTTCTTCACAGTGCCTCAGTAATTAGTATATTTCGAACTAGATGCTTTTACTTATCTTCTTCACCAATATTCTCTGATATGAAATAGATATTCTGTAGGAAGTATTATAATGAATCATATATTTTCAATGAAATTTGTTAAATTTATCCAGTTCGGTTGAAGTTTTTTTTTTTTTTTTTTTTTTTTTTGCGAATATACTAAACCTGCCTAGTATCTAATCTACTATACCTACCTACCTAGTACCTACACCTAGCTACCTTGCTACGTGTATAAGTCTTTATTGTGAGATGAATCACGATTTATTCGAAAGAAAATTGGTACATTTATCGTGAATACTCAATGATACCATTTTTCGTACGTAACTAACATCATTTTTATTTTCATTTTTTTTTTAACGTTTTAGATGGATTTAATTTGTTTTAAACGAACGCTGCTACGCTCGAGAAAATTATGTAAAAGATGAAAATTAAAGAAAAAAACAAATGCAACAATTAAAAATTTCGTGTTACGCGTGACCATTGATAAAATTTACGAATATCGTAATAAAATTATTAGTAGCACGTAACACTTAAGCTATATGTTTTGAGGTAATCACGAGAACGTTTCATGTCGTGATTTTTATATGATTTTCGAGTAACCAAATTTCAGAAATTTTACATTTATGTACTTGAGAAAAAAAAAATGTAAAATCATTGAAAAGTGTAGTCAATTGATTTTTTTCCTAAATAACCTGTACAATTTGTAAAAACCATAAAAATTCTATAAGCATGAAAATTTGTATAAATTTTCCTAAAACTAAGCAATTTATTAAAAAAAACGTGCTTTGCCGACTGTTGGATGATTGGTGGTGGTGTGGACAACCCCTACCCCCTCCGCACTGCACTATACTTTCGCTTCTGTTTGTAACTGTACAAAATATCTGAAATTTCTAAAAAATGCTTGTTTTATCAAAAGCAATGCTTTTTACAAAAAAAGAACTTGAAGATTCATCGTGTAATAGTCGGATTTCCGAGGAATTCTTCATATCTTCAATATTTTTTACGATTGGCATAAAAATTCCTAAAATTTTTAATTGGAAGTGAATGCATAATTGCATATGTTTCTGGAAGATTATTGGTATCAATACGAAATTTTCAAAAATGATTTTTTTTGCACACCCTAGTTCCTGCCCAAGACTTCTTGGCGAAGAAAGTCAAAGAAATAAAGATATTTGTTTTTTAATGCCCTAAAATTTTTGTTTCAATATTTTTGTCGGAAGTGCGTTGCCAAGAAACCAAGCTGTGCACCCTCCTGAGCCACCTAAAAGGATGGAAAAATATGCATGGATTTTAGGAAAATTCAGAAATATTCATTTGCATACTTCATAGTACCTACGTTCTATGAAATTTTTGTTTTGCGTGAATTTTAACCGGGTTGAAACCTACAAAGCTAGCATTACGGGCAGGAAGGGTTCAATGGGGCTGAAACGTCGAGACCCCCAAAAGAAACATCTAAATCTTCTACTAGATATACATACCTAGTTTCAAGTTCCTGACTCAATTAGGAGGAGAGGTATGCGAGGGATAAACTCAAAAAAATTAAAAAATGAGAAAACTCGATCAAAACCCTACTTTTTTTGGGGATGTTAGGGGATTGCAATGGAGCTAATAAGTTGGAACCCTCGAAAGGCGCATCTAGGGCCACAACTAAATGTACAAACCAAATTTCAACTTTCTACCTTAATTCGGTGAAGAGATAGGGACGAAACAGCCCTTTTTTTGGGTCAAAAAGAGGGGAAACCTCCATATCTCCCCTCCTAATTGACCTAGGAGGTTGATTTTTGGATACGTTAAACAAATTTTGATTCTTTATCAATTGCCTTAAAAAGGGGTGTTTTTGCGTTTTTTTGACTCCTCAGCACCTCCTCTCCCAAAATGGGGCAAAGCTAAATTTTGACCCAAGGTCTACCCCACTCATATATATCTAATCCACCGTCAAACTGAGCCGATTGACCAAATTGGAGCGATTTTGGTCAGTATTGAGCGGAGTAAGTGATTTTAATGTTCGGGCGAAAAAAATTAAGAAATGAATATGTAAATGTATATGTGATATGACTAAAAATCGTCTTAATGGTCTTCTAGGGCCCCAAAACGTATTTCGGTTGATATCCCCCCCTCGTCCGCCGTTGGTCGATGAACGGCAATAGCTTGGTTTTCATTGGCAATATGACATAGAAAATCAGACTAATTACCCAAAAAAATGACACTATCTTGAGTATTACTGAGAAATCGTCTGTCGGAAATATGTATTTTTGGAAAAAAATTTTCAAAAAATTGTTTTCCAGTTTTTTTGGAAATTTTGAAAATTTTAAACAAAAGTACGAGGATGGATTTGATTTAAGTCGAGATCCTGAAATTCTTATCAGATTGCTTTCATGCCGTTTGGCAACCTTTTTTTCATTTTTTAGTCCTCCCTTTCTAACTTTTTAAATAAAGTTTTGATTGGGCCGCCCTGCTACAAAACTGTTTCGAATCCTTCATTATCAGAGTTTTATTTATTTCTATAATAAGTTTCGAAATGAAATGAACATTTAAATAGCTATGATGTGATATTGTTTTAAAAACATTGAAAACCTATGAAATAATTCTCTGTGCATGTAACGAACCTAATTTAAAGTTGATTGAAATTAACAATGACAAAGGATGTGTGTTTGCAACTGACTGATTGTTAACCAGACTACTACAATCTGTGATCAACGGCGGTTGGGGGATACCAACAAAATCCGTTTTGGGGTCTTAAAAGACCACAAAGACAATTTTTAGCCGTGTCAAATATTTATTTTTTTTTTACTTTATCTTTTTTTGCAGGCATTAAAATCATTTACTCCGCTCGATATCAATCAAAATCGCTCCAATTCATTCAATCAGCTCAGTTTGGCGACAGATTAAATATACATGAGTGGGTATGACCTTGGGTCAAAATTCAGTTGTGCCCCAATTTGGGGGAGGGGGTGCTAAGGGGCCAAAAATGCAAAAATTGCCTCTTTTTAGACCAATTGATAGAGAATCAAAAGTTGTATTACATATGCAAGAATCAACCTCCTAAGTCAATTAGGAGGGAAGATATGAGGATTTTCTTCTTTTTGACCTCGAAGAAGGGCTTTTCCTCCCCTATATGTACAAGTGAGAGTCCTAGATGTGACGTTTGGGGATCTCAACTTTCCAGCCTCATTTCACCCATTCATAGCCCCAAATATGTGGTTTTTTGGTCGTTTTTCTTATTTTTTGATTGAAGTTGAAATTAGGTGTATACATTTAGTAAGGTCCCTAAATGTGTCTTTTGGGGGTTTCAACTTTTTAAGCCCATTGAACCCTCTCTACATGTAATGCTGATTAGGAAAAAAATGTTGTTTTTTTTTTTAACTTGAGCAAGAATAAAACCCATAAAAATTTTAATGAAAATAATTTCAGTTGGAGGAAAATCAGTACACTCGACCTGAGGCCAATGCACTTTTTCCTGGCTAGAAGTAGAAGGTCGAGGTTCGGCAAATCAACAGCATTGCAAAGCTAAATGTTTATTGTACTTGCTGGGCCGACATACGACATGAAAGATATGTAGATTGTCGGTTATACCTACCTACGCATACCCAGTTATGACATTTGATAATTAAACACCTTAAATAATATTCATATAATAGTCGACTCGTATATTAGTGTAGGTAATTAAAGGAAAGAGGTGCGAGGTACACATTCGTACTACTTTTAGTCTGTATTGTGTACGCAGTATACATACGTACATAGTCGATTAAAATACCGAATACATATCGTATGTATGTGTATGTACGTAAAATACAGGAAAAAAAAAACTCGTACATGTATGAAATCCATACAAAGGAAAAAAAATTGACAGAATAAGAAAGAAAGAACACACCTGTGCCTTCACCTTGGATAGAAAATGAATATATGAGATCGAGAGAGAAAGAAAATTCCATTAAATGATAAATAAAAACAACAACGAGCAGCGTGTAAAAGAAAGGAATCCCGTTAGCACGAAACCAAATGACAAAAAAAATTCCACATGTGAGAACGAACAAAAAAATTTCCAATTCGTATCTTTATGTGTAAGTAGAAGTACGTATAACTACCTGCCTATCTGGTGGAGTGCCCACCTACCCACTCGTTCGAAAAATATAATATACTCGCGTAAAAAATAAACGAAAACGCGTTTTTTATGTACTACACACAAAAATAAGATAAGATTTAAGAAATTAGCGTTTACCATACCTTCTTACTTAACGTTCATAAGTAAACAACCGGTTTTGAAAATTTTTTTCTCCGCCATCGACGACGACGACGATATGTTAGTGTACTCGGGTATTTGCCTAAAAAAAAGAAAAAAAATGAAGAAGCTAGGAGGGGAAGGAGGGAAGCTAGCGAAGAGAAAAATATACAAGATTATAATAGTTTGTGGATTTTCGAATTTTTTTTTGACTTTTTAAAAAAAATTCATCTCCCTTGTTGATTGTTACTGTGACCGTAATTGAATGCAAACTGAAATTGATGACGTCTGTTTACGAACGATTGAAGATTATTTCAAACTATTCAAACTGGATTACGTCAAATACGATGATTCGTATACGAACTGAAGTTATTAAAGTCGTGAAAGTTACTCAAATAAAATTCAACCATCTGTAAAATTGAAACAACGAGGTTTCTGTAGCGAGATACAAGTTACAAAAAATGGATTGCATTTTTGTAAATTTCCGTTCAGGAGAAGAGCAGCAAAAAATCACGATTTCGACCTGGAGAATCTGTGCTCTTGGTTCGCTCTTCATTTGAAATGATCTCGGGCCCCTGAGAGTTTATATTTGTAATTCTTGGATATTTTGAGTTTTTAAAAAATTGTCAAGTGTTCTTCACGGTTCATTTACTTTTTCCATCCACTGGTTTGCAGTCAACTCGAATTAATTTGAGGCATTAAAATTCAGTAAGGTGTAGAAAAGCTTTTTGCTTCGAAGAAGGGGATTTTATGGCATATTTTGGACTCCTGATTACAACTTGTTCTAATTTATTTGGGATTTTTAATCTTGATGCATAAATATCTGCAGGGTGATCTGTCTCAATGGGATGGCCTTTTGATCAGTAACTATGCAACATATATCTAGTCCTTGTATGTTTGTTTGACTGAACTACAGATTGAAGGGGCAGAGATATGCTGATGAAAGAATTTCTGAAACGATGATTTGTTGAATTTGAGGGAAAATATCACCATAAAAACTATGTGGTTTAAGAATAGCAAAGATTTTTCACCCCCCCCCCCCCCGGGTCCCCGTAGACAATCATAATAAATGTTGTGGTTTAAGAATATTAAAAATTTTTCCCCCCCCCCCCCCCCATCGGTTCCTCGTAGACAATCATAATAAATGGAGAGTTGCAATTTGAACTGACACAGAGAAAATTTTATTTAGACTTTTTCGGTGTGGTAGTTTTCCTTCATAGCTCATTGGGTAAGTATGTAAGAAGATAAAATGATTGAAAAAACATACTGTAAAATTTTCCAAGTTTGCAGTTTCTGATGAAATTCTCAAAAATTGATGATCTTGACCTCTAATTACTATTTGTAATTTTGAATGAAAAAAATTTGCCATTTTCAATAGTATTGGTCCCATTTCTTTACCTCTAGTAAATCTGAAAATATAGTTGACAAACATTCAAATTCATAAATTACTGTTGTGGTAATGCTTGACTGATTAGTTTGACTTATAATTAGAAAATTTTTGAGCACATTTTTTTTTTAATTTTGTCTTCGGCGCATCTACTTAACAAGCTATTATAAAGCACTACAATACCAAAAAATTCTGTGCAGAATTCACCTTCCAATAGCATAATCTTAAGCTTTCTATCTGTTGATATTAACCCTTAAAGCGCAACGTTCTGTAATTTTTTACATCCCATGTAAAAAATTTAGAAAGATGATGTAAAAAATAACATCCCTAAATCACCTTGTAAAATTTCTGGGATGTCAAAAATTACATCATGTTGTGAATTGTTACCTTGTGGGTTGAGGATTAATGAAAGGAAAAAAGTTAATTATGCTACAGGGATTTATTGAAAAAAATATTCAAACGAAAGTATCTGCGACCCTTCAATACAAAGGGTAAGCAAAATTACATTCATGGAGTAGATATGTGTTGCATAGTTACTGCTTAAAGGGATCTCTCATTGAAATTATAACACCCTGTATAAATTGAAAAGGTGTCCTGAGTGTACTCTCTCTCCCATGCCAGAATTATTTTTGTAATGGCTATATCCATGATCCTAGAGGGAAAAAAGAGAAAAAATATCATAATGCGTTGCTTTTTGGGCTTGATTTTTTTAAAGTAAAGACAATAAGAGAATTGCTCAATGGGAAGATTTTACTTCATTACTGGCAAGGGTAGAGGTAGATCTTGGAATGAATATTTGAAACTCCAAAAAAGCACATTTAGAATAACTAGAAAATCTTCATATCAAATTTCAACTTCCTAGATAAATTAGAAGGGGAGATATGAATGGAAGAAACTCAAAAAATAAAAAAATCCGCCCAAAAACCACATTTTCGGAACTGTTTGGGGGTGGGAGGGGGGAAGCAAGATAGCTGGAAATTTAAAACACCCAAAAGACATATTTAGAATCCGTACTAAATCTACATGTGGAATTTCAATCTACTAGCTCAATTTGGAGGGGAGATAGGGAAGGAAAAAACTATTTTCAAGGTCGAAAATTGAAAAAACGCCCATATCTTCCCTTCTAATCGACCCCGGAAGTTGATTTTTTTGATATGTCATATAACTTTTGATTTTCTATCGATTGACATGAGAAGGAGTAATTTTTTCGGATACTTATAGAAAAAAAAATGAATCGGAAAATGCAACTGATCAAATTTCCACTAAAAAAATGATTGTCCAATTAAAAAAAAAATATTAATAAGAACACTTCGAAATGAATATTCTTGAAAATGATTTTTCTCCCGATTATTTTAAAAGATATGAAAAAAGAGGTAAAACAATTTGTATTAAAACATTCGTAATAGCATTTTATATTGACTACATTTCGATTGATTAAAAAATTTTCTAAAAAAAAATTTGGTATTTTGAAAATTTTTCATGAAGGAATGAAGCATCGAAGTTGGGTTTCAAAAAAGTAGAGGTTTCTCTCGAAAATAATTTTCTCCCCAATTTTTTTTTTACAAGATGCACGCGTACAGAAGGGAAAGAATAACCCCCCCCCCCTCCTCTCAGAGCAATTTTTCTTACATAACAACTCATTTCTAAACGCCAAAAAATAGTAAAATTCAATATTCTGAGCCTAAAAATACGAATCCCCTCTGAAGAAATGATGTTTCAAAGTTGCAAATTTTTACCACGTCCATTTCAGGCCATACTTTAGCTAGCATTTTACGGTACTCGTCTAATAGATTCCATTCCTCTGACCTCTTTCATCCTTAACTCTGATACAAATACGTGCACGAATAGAATAATCGATTAAGAGATCAGGTAGGAGAAGGAAAACTAGTGAAAAATTTGAAAAATTTCGTCCCACGATGATCCAACACGATACTAAACCATGTCGAGTAGGTTCTCGTACATTCACATATTAGTGGTATTAATTTTCCCACTGAAGACTCCGAGCGTAGGTGGCCCTACCCATTACCCATATCGTGTGAGATTTTCCTCGACGATATTGTTAGCCTGATTTTCGTATATCAATAAAAACCAAGCTATTGCTGTCTATCGACCAATGGCGGATGACCAGTGGGAGGGGGGGAGGGGGTTATCAACAAAATCCATTGGGGGTCCTAGTAGACCATTAAGACGATTTTTAGCCATGCCAGATTTTTATTTTTTTTTCCGAACATTAAAATCATTTGCTTCGCTCGATACCAGCCAAAATCGCCCCAATTCAGTCAATCGGCTCAGTTTGGTGGCGGATTAAATATACATGAGTGGGGATGACCTTGGGTCAACATTCAGTTATGCCCCAATTTGGAGGAGGGGGTGCTGAAGGCTCAAAAATGCAAAAATTGCTCCTTTTTAGGCCAATTGATAGAGAATCAAAAGTTGTATCACATATGCAAGAATCAACCTTATAAGTCAATTAGGAGAGTAGATATGAGAGTTTTCTCCCTTTTTGACCTTGAAAAAAGGCTTTTCCTTCCCTATCCCTCCACCAAATTGAGCTAGGACGTTGAAATTAGGTATGTACATTCGGTGGGAATGTTTGATGTGCCTTTTAGGGTTTCCGACTTTTTAGCTCCATTGTACACCCTCACAGCCCTAAAAAAGTGGTTTCTTGATAGCTTTTTCTCATTTTTGGGTTTTTTGAGTAATTAAAATCATTTGCTTCGCTCGATACCAGTCAAAATTGCTCCAATTCGGTCAATCGGCTCAGTTTGATAGCAGATTAAATATACATGAGTGGGGATGACCTTGGGTCAAAGTTTGAGCTATGCCCCAATTTAGAGGAGGGGGTGCTGAAGGCTCAAAAATGCAAAAATTTCCCCTTTTAAAGCCAATTGATAGAGAATCAAAAGTTGTCTTACATATGCAAGAATCAATCTCATAAGTCAATTAGGAGGGAAGGTATGAGGGTTTTCTCCCTTTTTTGACCTTGAAAGAAGGCTTTTCCTCCCCTATCACTCCACCAAATTGAGCTAGGACGTTGAAATTAGGTATGTACATTCGGTGGGGTTCTTTGATGTGCCTTTTAAGGTTTCCAACTTTTTAGCTCCATTGTACACCCTCACAGCCTTAAAAAAATGGTTTCTTGATAGATTTTTCTCATTTTTCGGTTTTTTTGAGTAATTAAAATCATTTGCTTCGCTCGATACCAGCCAAAATTGCTCCAATTCGGTCAATCGGCTCAGTTTGGTAGCAGATTAAATATACATGAGTGGGAATGACCTTGGGTCAAAATTCAGTAATGCCCCAATTTAGGGGAGGGGGTGCTGAAGGCTCAAAAACGCAAAAATTGCCCCTTTTTAGGCAGAGAATCAAAAGTTTTATTACATATGCAAGAATCAACCTCCTAAGTCAATTAGGAGGGAAGGTATGAGAGTTTTCTCCCTTTTTGACCTTGAAAAAAGGCTTTTCCTCCCCTATCACTCCACCAAATTGAGCTAGGACGTTGAAACTAGGTATGTACATTCGGTGGGGTTCTTTGATGTGCCTTTTAAGGTTTCCGACTTTTTAGCTCCATTGTACACCCTCACAGCCCTAAAAAAGTGGTTT
>FIZR01003127.1:0-27274 GCA_900060175.1 Ferrisia virgata
TTTTTTTTTTTTTTTTTTTTTTTTTTCTTCCTTTTTTTTTTTTTTTTTTTTTTTTAAATATTATGTTATATCGTTTTGTGAAAGTTTAAAATACGCTATAGAATTTTTCGATGAGTACATCGAACCGTGTAAACAACTAGTCCTTTTATATACGATGTCTGTGAATTGTATTTTCATTTAAAAATTTTCCTCCTTTCTTTATGTCCTAGATACTTTCATAGAATTTTATTCTTATTTTAAGAATGGATATTTATCGTAGATTGATACGATGGTCTCCGGTCGCGACGATATTTTCATATTTCGACGTGAATTTGGCTGATTAATTGTGTTCAAATACCAGCGTGTGCGCGTATGTTGTACGTACGTTTACATGATATATTGAGATTTTCGGTGAATGTGGCCAGTATAGTTTATTTGTACTGAATAAATTATTATTCAAGCTGTAACGATAGGCGATCGTGTGTTACTCTTATGAGGATGCTATTGTTTAAGTGTATTGTCGATCGTACAATCCGTTGCTTTGATATTAATATTTGTAATTGTTTATCTCGGGTGATAAGTTGTGATGTATATACGTTTTTAGATTAATGATTTCATTCGTAATTTACAGTGTCTACCTGATTTCTTAGCCGATAGATAACTAACTATTTTGTTTCAAAATTTAACTTTTGCGCAGTAGTCTGCTTGGAAAAATGATACTTGCAAAAATAAAAAAGCAACTATAAATCGTCTGATTTGTACGTGGTTAGGAATGAATATAGCCTGTATCTGTGAATACCTTCGTAAAATTTCAAATTGATAACTATGAATGGATTAAATTGACACAATTTTGAATTTTCTTCAAAAAACCTGATGAAAATTGGTATATGAACCTTGAAATTTTCGGGATGATTATATACTGGAGTTATATTATCAATTTTTACTTTACTTGAGCTCTCGTAGAAAGGCTACATTGTAGGATGAATTCGATGTGATGTGCTTTTTTGATAAGAGAAATAACTCGACGGTATTATTGATTTTTTTAGTTTGAGTATTTTTCTATTCATTGTAGAATGCGATAGTTTCCAAATAAATGTAGTGATCTAATTTCATCAACACAACTTTAATGGATCATTCTTTTAGTATACAATTTCCGGCAAAAACTTTTTCTTCGTTGATAACATTTTTGTGAATTCTGTTATCATTATAATTACACGAAGGAAAACAAATAACCTGAATCAATGAAATTGCTATTTACTATTTTTTTAATCATTAATCCAACTTTTCTGGAATGATCATATTATATATTTTATTAATTTGCAATTATTACCAATTTTTCGTTTCACAATTGTAAATGAAAAAGACTCGCTGGTTAATCGGGTGGGTGATTAATTATTTCTAATAGATGAGATTCATCATTCTTACTTTTTTGCCAAATCTTTTCAATGTACTACAATATTATTATGTACAATAGAAATTGAGAGCTCAATTTGAACAAGACGAACCATATTTGCCTAACGTAATCCTATTTTATGTAAGACGAGGAATTTTCATCAATGATTTCCATTTTGTATTAATTTGTGATACCTATTATACCTAGTACCTACCATTCACCTCAATTATGGAATCATTCGACGATACATTTGTAAATAAATATGCAAAATCAATCGAGCAACTGTTTATAGATATAAAAAATTTTACCGAAGCTCAATTTTATTTCGATGTTCAGTTTGTAATTGGAAAAAAAAATCTGTAAAGCGGATTTTTAACATTATGAGTACAATTTAATCAACGTAAAAAAATGTAAATACAGTAATAAGCAAAAAAATTGTGATTTTGTACGTAATAGTTTCTACATAATGATTCTCCTATTATATGTTTAATGCGTATTGTAATAAGACTTGTGTATATTAATATTGGTAATAGTATTTCGTTTTCTATAATGTCGGATATCCCAGCATACTTCGTCAAATCAGTGTCGTTTGCCGGTCCAATTAATATTTGTGCAAAAAGTAAAAGAATGAAAAAAAAAAATGTATAATGAGAAAAAGAAAAAGCGAATTGTGATTATATTTATTTGTAAGCATAAATACTAAAATTTAAGTTGCAAGTACAGGGATATTAGTATTACAATAAAACGTAAGCTTTTATTGAGCAAAATCGCCTTAATTACTCAGGTTATAACGATTTCTCTGTTCGATCAGGTGCAGAATCAACTGTTTTACCCGTTTCGCTTGATTACGCTTTAATGTAATTTTACCGCTTGATTTACCTCTAGTTTCTTTTTCTTACAAAGTGTCGAAGATCAGAAGATGAGTAAAATTTAATATTTATGTATTCCGTATTTCGATTACAGATCACGTTTGTAGAAGTACTTTCGGTACTAGCGAAAGGGCATTCCAAAACCTTGCATTTTCTTTTCTTCTTCAGTTCATTCTGCACCTGCATGCAAAAAAACGAAAAACGACTAACTAAATTTTTTCACTTATGTAATGTTGTATATAATTTGGTAATTTGATATACATTAGTATATAAAATTTGTCTTCATTAGTTTAAGCGAAAATACAAATACAAATTTTAAAAGAAAAAAAAAGCAAAAGATGAAATGAAAAAAATAAAATAAATTATCAGAAAACATGTTCGCATTTTATTGATCCTTTTGTTGTGAAGCACGATCTCAGTATACATACGATCAGCGTAATTTAACTCAAAGTTCATGCCTAAAAGAAGGTTTTCTATTTACTGATTCATCAAATCACGATACTGATAAAATTCATGAATGCACGTTCGATTTATTTACCGGAATAATGATTTTTTTCTACGATTGCTATTTCGTTAAATAAAATGCTTCGTAAGGTAATTCGATCGTTAGTATTTATCACAAACTCGTATTAATTTGTAACGAGGTTATTTTTTTCTTTTAAATGCTTGCTTAGGTATTATGTTTATAAATATTTATCACTGATTTGATGACATAATATTTATAATACATATACGAGAATTTTAACCCTGTTCGTAGAGTACATTACGTCTAGTCTACGCATATGCGAACGGTGATATATTTCGCAATCTACATGTTCGCGTGTTAATTATGCTCAATTCGTGCATTTTGTTGCTTTCATCGTTTTATTATTTAATATAAAAGTAGATTTGAGACGTATATTAAGAATTTGATTTGTTTGCGAGAGTACAGACGACGCATACGTAAAATTATAGACATCATTTGAATGAAACTTATCAAGGATATGTTTCTGACGTAGAGTAAGGAAATTTTTTCAATGAAATATCTACTTATATATTTACCCAAGTTGGTGACTCGATAATTTTACAAGTGTTGAATTCGTGTCTCACATGATCGAGACGAATAACTTTGCTCCAATATGGAGATGATCGTTGATCCGTTTGATATATATATGTATATCGGCACGTTCTTTCAGAGCAAAACAACATTATTTCTGTGTTTAATGATTGGTGAATTTTTCAGTAATCTTTCTACCATATTTCACATTCAAAGAACGCAGTACTTCCGTTGTCCATACTTAGAAGTTGGGTACTTGAACGCAGGATTTTTGACCATGCTTGATATTGATAAAATAATTATACAGTCTACAGTAAACATTACTCGTATTGTTTTCATGAAAGCATATTGCAGATGATTAAGATACGAAAAAAATACAAGCATAAGTTAGACTTTATTCGTGTATTGGCATTGAGGAATTAATTTGAAATCACAATGAAGAAGAAATTAATTTGCTAACAGAGAACTAGGTAGACAGTGGACACTAAAAACTGCTGAGTTATACACGATGTTTTTACAATGCACTTCGCCATCAATAACTATGAACTGCATTTCGCGTAAACTGGAAAAATGAAAAGAAAGATTTAGTATCGTGCTAACATCTTTCGAATAATAAAAATAAAGACGTCGTGCTTTCAACATCGACTGCCAATAATAAATTATACGTACTCATACAAACTATTTGTAATCTGTCGTTTGTGTTGATCTTGGACGTCGTAAAACTGTCCAGTTCACATGCGTCAATAGTGTATACTTACTCTACTGTATGTACCCAATAAATAAAAATACTCTCATCGAACGATTTCAAAATAAAATTGTAGCACAGAAAAAAATAACTGTACAGATACGTACTTACGTAGTGCAATAAGCGGAATGAAAACTGACGATATTATTAGTTGTATTGTTTTATGTCATTCGTCTGTGTTTACATTATAATGAGTGATAAAAATTGTGTTTGATTTGTCATTCAAATTGCAACCGAATTTCGAGATTATTTGTATTTTACATTTTCAATACAATTAATAACATTTTCATTTGATAAAATACCCGAACACATACATATATATATGTACATTCTTAGGCCTACCTTACGTGTATATATTGCAGATACACCGAATTGAAAAGTACATAGATAATTGCGGTAGGTAAGTTAAATTACCTAATTGAAACTGATTATCAAATATTAAATAGTTTAGTCATGAAAATTCCTTTTATTGTATAATACTTTCGATCGTACAATGGTTCTCAACCTAGCATATCTCATACGATAATTTGTCCAGTCAGCTGTGTGCATTGCTTTTTTTCGATTGAAAAAACTTTACTAATAAGTATTTACATGTGTAAAAAAGTTGCAACATTCCAGCAAATGTTGTGATTTAGAATTCGAAACAAATCAGAGCAGCGATAAAATTGTTCGGCGCAGTCATCTTTAGTTTATTTTTCGAGTATAAACGAAAAATTCCTCAGGTATTAAGCTGTCTCTGTGGCTCATACACAAACACATCAGCATCAAACAATATGGCAATCATAAGGCGCCGCCGGATGTTGATAATTTTTTTCACCGTAAATGATGACTCACTGTAGGTATGAGTCTGCGGCACATTGGTTGGTTCATCCTTCAACCGAAAGTATTAGTTCGTCTCTCTATTTTTCGTTCATTAATTAAATATGATAATGACGAATTAATTCATTGCATTGCTGATCATGATTTTTGTTGTATGTAAGTGGCCAAGTTGTACTTGATGTACGGTGTACAGGCGAATATGCGCGCGCATGCTCATTTTCCTTTCTCTTTGTCGTGGTTTTGAGCCCATGCCGGACGCCTGAGTGTATTTAGTCACTATCATCATCAAGCGTACCAGATGATCTAAAATGGATGACGTGAATCGGTGCGCGCGGAGGAAGATAAAGGTAGGCGATAGTGTGTGCGCCTTCTTCTCCTCGCCTTAAAATTATTATTACACATTTTACATTTACATTCTACTACTTCTTAAAATTCTCGTTACATATTTGTATTTCTAGCTGTTTCTTCCGCGAATGCTCAATACGATTTTGAACCGCTGCGAGTGACAACGTCGTGTTTAATATTTTTCGTACCGTTTTTGTTGTATATTTTAAACACACAGCTCTTTTTCTCGATTCATTTAGGATATTTTTTTCAATCGCCACTGTCGTAATTTTGTGTGTTTTTTGAGCGAAATAAAAATATTTCTCAACATTTTTACCGTGTGTTGTGAGTGTTAACGCTGCTATTGTTTATCGTGTGTCTGTCTGTGGATTATGCCGTCTTCTCATTCGCAACAACCACCCGTAACAGCCAAACCGAGAGGAATTTTCCTCCGAAAAAAGGTACGATCACATTGGTAACCCACTTCGTAATAGGTACGATTATATTATGTACACGCATATCGTAAATCGTATCATCAGATGATTGCGTTTGTACAAGCTGAAAGGTTACACCTAGAAGGTGTATCACATTGCCGTTTGATTTACAATCGTCAGAGTAATCTTCTATTCAGATTTATGTTCATTATGTTTCTGCAAAACAGCAATCATTCGGCTATTATTCTTGAAAATCTTGACCTTCCTTTGTATGTAGGATGGCAAATGTTCGACGTACCATATGCATATTATATGTCTAGCTACTTCAAGTCGCTCTTCGTACAGAACTTATTTCATACGAAATGTGTACTGTCTGTGCATGTATGCACCTTTTAAAATTTTCATCTTTCAACTTTCATTATTTTGTCTCGAGCATAAATTTCAGTCGAGATTTGATGTAGGTAGGTAGTAGGTACCTACTACTTATCATCATGTACTTCAATTGTAAACGTGCATATGTTTTATTTCATCATCCGAATTGAGGATTTCTGTTCAACACTTCAACTTAAGATGTAGGTAAATATTCAACATTTAGAGACAATTTCATTTATCGTTAATTTTCGTGTATTTGTATGTATGTATAATTCATGTAACTTTGCTCGCATATTGCATCCAGAACAAGTGAAATATTTGCAAGTCTACAAGCGGCGTTTCTCTTCTCTGGCATGATAAGGATAACAACTGGCGTTAATTTATCGATACATTATAATTTGTAAATTATTGGAATTAGTTTGAGTCTTGAAACTTGAAGCAGAATTATTTAAATTCAAAAGTATTTTACGTTAGAGTCGACAGTAGATATATACTTACAAGAGAATTGTTCTTGATCATTTAATATTTATAGCTTTCAATGCATACGTTTAGATGTACGGTTAAAATACCGGCTAGCTGAAAGTATACACCGGTATTTTAAGGTGAGGTTATGGAAATGTATTCGCAGGAATGTATCTCTATCTAATATTTAAAACATCTAACGCTCCAAGTCGACCTTAGTTCTTTCAAAATGTGCGATTATTTTACACAATCGTTTTATTAATGTTGGTACTGGTTTTTTTTTTTTTTTTTTTTTTTTTTTTTTCATAAAAAATTAAATTATTCTTTTACATTTGGTATTTGTAAATCGTCTCTCCACTTATCAGTACATGGTATATTGTATTTTATTTTATACGGTGCCTACATTGTTTCTATTAACAATATTCGTCGCAAATTTAGCGAAATATATAAATAGAAAAAGTAAAATACGAAAATTAAAACAAAGTTGCCTAAATTATAACTTCGCTAATGTATTCAGCTTATCCACCGAACAAAAGCCACTTGTTGATCATCCTGTTTTTTCAAGTCATATATAAAGGGCATACGTATGTACATATATTGTACGATGAACTGGGATCTTCGCTAATGGGATTTTCCATATTGTAACGATGAAGTGTTTATTATTTTTTTTGGCAAATAATTCTTTTCAAATACGACACTTTCACTCAAGGATTTTCTATTATACTTATGAATATTATTTATATATCTATCTATCCGTGCTCAACAAATCAGCAAGTCCAATAAACAACGTGTACAGTTCATGCTTAAAAAATGTTGAATTGGTTAATTAATAATTATGTAATTTTTTTCATTCGTATTTGTTGCTTGAAAAATGAATATGAGTCACGATGAATATCTGAATGGTGTTCCAGTCGTATAATAAGCTATCGAAATAAACGAGTTTTTTGCTGTTTGCTAATTTCGAAAAAATGATAGATAAGTTTAATTGAATTATGAATTCGCCCGTACGCCATTAACTGCATGTAATAACCGATTCGATTCTGTGTGAAAATATCATACTTGTACCGATTAATAAAACAGGATCGTGTACTTATTTGGAAATATTTTGCTGTCATAGATCAAAAAAAATTTCTCATTGTTAATCTAATCACGAAAGAAAGGTCAAATAAGTATACATAAATGTTAGCCATTTAACAGTGACAGTGTAATAGTAGATTAGGTAGCTTTATTTTCTTTTGATTAAAATCTAACGTGTAAACTGTAGAGCGTACATACATTTCTGTATGATATATGTATCGTGATACGATGGACTTTAAGAATGCAATTTTATGGAGAAAATAATAATATTCGTTTGATAATTTTCGTGATTCGTATGTATATCAGCGAGCGTGTTTATTTAAAATTGCAAACATGGATATTTTATTAATACGAAGTTGCACTTGATCGAAATCAGATTAATGATAGATTCAGAATAGGTACCAAAATGAAATTACAGGTGTCCGTTTCATTCAACTTTTAGCATTGTCTTAATTTGAAAATTTTTAGATATCATGTTGGTTGCTGCGCTTTTCACTTGTTTAGAATACCTAGTTAAATGAAACAGACTATAGGTAATTTAGGCAGTGGTCAATAAACAGACATTGGTTTTACTCCTGGAAAGCCTTTTATTTGAGAAGCCGTTTTCACATCCCATCAGAAATCAGAAACACACATAGTTCATGTATAGCAATATTTCTTACTTAATTCTACTCCATTTATTTACCTAACGTTAAAACACTTGGAAACATTTCGTTATTTATGTATTTTTCCAGGAAAAATGTAACTGAATGTATTTAAAACGTTTTGTTATTTTACAATTTTTGTGACTAGCGGCTTGGAAATCATTTTTTTTTAAATGAGAGATTGAAAAACTAAACATGTCAGAAGTTACTTTTCAATTTTACTCAAATATCAGAAAGACTATGACTGAAACTACTGAAAACATTTTGGTATTTTGTAGTTTCTGTGGTCCTTTTCAACTTGGAAAATACTCATTTCGAATGAGAGAAAGAGAAACTTACCATTTTCCAAGTTGGTTTGCAATTACACTCATTTTGCATAGAAACTATAACTGAAACCGTTGCAAACATTTTGTTATTTTGTGATTCGTGGGCCTCGTTCAACTTGAAAAATACTTTTTTTTAAATAAGAGAATAAAAAAACTAATCAGGTGAAGCGTTGGTTTGTCATTTTACCAATTTTTCACAGAAACAGTAACTGAAACCATTCAAAACATTTTGTTATTTTACTATTGTATGACTCCATAAACTTGGTAGGTACTTAATTTGAATGAGGGGGGAGGGGGAGGCTGGAGCCAGCCTTACTATTTGTCAAAATTTTGTAATTATATTCAGAGAATATGTAGCTGAAACCATTGGGGAACATTTCGTAATTTCATGATTTTTATTACTATCCGCTTTCGTAATACTTCTTTTTGAATGCGAGGCTGATAAACTGATCATTTAAGGCTTTAGCTGGTAATTTTAAGCATTTTTCATGGGGATGGTACCTGAAACCATTACAAACATTTCGTTATTTCACGGCTTTTGTGATTTTATCAACTTGGAAAGCAATTTTTTTGAATGAGAGATCGAAACACTGATCATATTTAGTGTCAGTTTGCAATTTTATCCGTTTCTCACAGAGACAGTAACTGTAACCATGATAATCTTTTCGTTATCTCGTGATATCTGTGATCATTTCTGCTTGGGAAACGCTTTTCTTGGATAAAGAAATGAAAACCTTACCATTTCCAGCGTTTTGTTTTTCAATTTTAAGCATTTTTCATTGTAACAGTAACTGAAACCAATACAAACATTTCGTTATTTCGTGATTTTTGCGCCTCTTTTAACTTGGAGAACACTGGTTTCGAATGAAGGAATGAAGCACTAATCTTATCTCGCGTCTTTCAAGGGTATAGTAATTAAAACCATAATAATCATTTCGTGACTACCTGATTTTTGAATTCATCTGCTTGAAAATAATTTTTTATGTCTTTCAATCAAAAGAGGTGTTTTTCCATATGATGGAGTCTCAAAAATTATGAAATGGCGGAATATTTCTGATATGATCGGTCAAGTAGCCAGTTTTTTATTTTCCTTTCGAAATAAAAGTATTTTCCAAATTGCTGGAGTCAATAAATGACGAAATAACGAAATGTTTGTTATGGTTTCAGTTACTGTTCGGATGAAAAACAGTTAAAACTGTGAACGAACTCCCGGCATTATAGTCTCTGTCCGTCATTTGAAAAAAAAAATCATCCAAGACGACAGAGTTTCAAAAATCATGAAATATAATGAAAGGTTTATAATGGGGTCGGGTACTACGTCTGTTGAAAATAGGTGGTAAAATCGTAAACTTATCTCTAACATGATCAGTTTTTCAGTCAATTATTTGAAAAAATCGTTTTCCAAGTTGATACACCTACAAAAACCTGAAAAACGAAACGTTTCTAATAGTTTCAGTTGTATATTCTCTGATTGTCAAATAGTAGGTTAGGTAGCCAGTGTTTCAACTTCTTTTTCAAATAAAAGTGTTTTCCAGATTGTTAAATGAAAAAATGATTGAATAATGAAATTTTTGTAATGGTATTAGTTAATGTTTCAGTGAAAAATTGATAAAATTGCAAAATAAGACCCCACATGATCAGTTTTTCTGTCTCTCATTCGAGGAGAATGCTTTTCAAGTAGAAGAAAGCATAAATTCACAAATAAAACGAAATGTTTGTAATGGTTTCAGTTACTGTCTCTGTGCTAGTTTTTGATTCTATTTTTTAATTAAAGAAGAATAAGTTTTGTAAGAGCCAAAAAATATCAGTTTAAAAATTTTATTATACCTACGCGATTTGCGACCTAGGTACCTATATCAATTTAGTATAGGAATTTTTCGAATGACAGAATGAAAAATTATAGTTATCTGAAGTTACTCAAATTATAAACGACTGACGAAATTACAAATAACGGTCTCTAATGTTTTTATTTCACAATTATTCTCTTAATGAAAAAGGCTTGAATGATTTGAAATTTTAGTTTATAATGGTAACATCCACTGTTTTCTCTGCTTCCAATGAATGCAGTTTTTACGAATTAGAGAAGACTGTGATGTTGTAGATAATTCGGAAAACAGTGCCAACTAATTAGGGACAACACACAAAATTAAAATTTGAACAATACACTGTAGTCTGTAACCCATGGAGTAATTCACCGGTAGCGTTTAGGTAATTTCATTTAGAATTCTTCTATGCTTCAGGCTTATTGAGAAACGTTCGGGGAACGAAATAACATCATAATGAAATAATGAAAGGAATACGGTGGAATGATTGGTCTTTACTAAATGAAAATCAGAACTCGATTCAAAATGATCATTAAATTGAAAATAATAATTTGCATGCAGTACATTCGCACCTTAATGAAACTACTACTTAAGTAGAAGTACCTATAGCACAATTATCTGAAGTATTGACATGTTAAATTTACCAATAGAAAATAGGTAGATATGAGCAGTTAATCGTTGATGTTAACGTTATTTTCTTCCAAAAACCACAATATTTATCAAATTAAGAAGGCACAATAAAAATTAATTATTCCATATTATAAATTGCTTTTTTGGTTTTTGTTGATCAAAAAGTACATGGAAAAACGTTTTAGATAGTTTTGTTGATTTTTTTACTTCGCCATTCTTTCACCGTTTTACAATTAATTAAATATATTCTATCTTCAATCGATCATTCTCATCTCCTCATCGTTTCAAGGCATAATTTACCACATTAACATTATGCGAAGGAAAGCTAAAAGTGATTATATTATCAATTAAACAATTATTAATTTTCACGATGATTTGAACCTTTTTACCCGAGTATTTCCAATGATGAGCGAAAGAGAGTAAAACCAACTTGAAACTAACGAGTGATCCTCCGAGGCACATAGCCGCATGCAAACAAGTATACAGTTTCATTGATAAAGTATACTGATAAGGATAAGGAATACTCGAGATAAAAAATGAATTGAGATTTAATATAAAATAATGTACGTTGGTGGTAATCAAACGTAATCTAATTGTTTACTATTTTAATTGCAGATCGCTGGATTCGGATTAAATTTAATGAATGCGAGTTCGAAAAATCAAAGCAATGAGAGCGTCAACAGTACTGGAAATGATGGCAGTACTAATGAAAACAGCAGTAATCAGAATTCACCTAATAAAAGTACCAATGCGAATATTACCCCTGTGATTACTACTACTACAGTGATTTCCTCCTCCTCTACTTCCGATAGTAAAGAAGACAGCGGTCCTGTTACCACCAATAATAGTGATAAGGTTAATTGTAATAACGATAGCGATAAAACTACCAGTAAAAATGTTACTGTTGATGGAAGTGGCAGTAATTCGACGTTTGACTCCTTGACCCAAGAGGTACATGGCGTAATTTTATTCGGTCGTAGTCCAATTTGATCTGAAATTAATGTGTATATTTTGACGTTGCAGTCGCACAAGCTCTCCAGCACCCATAACGGCAGCTTTAGCGCAGCATCTAGAATAACAAACGAAAGCAGTTGCGCGTCCAGTAGTAGCGGCGAAGCATCATCATTCATAAGTAAATCGTCATCTTCATCGTCTTCGTCTTCATCTTCGTTACATCGACAACGGCTACACCGCCAGATAACGCGGACGAGCGAGATGAAAACATCTTGCGTAAAAAGCGATCTAACCGAGTTAAAGTCTAGTTTATCAGAAATGAAAAATCTTAGTTTTAATAGCAAATTTACCAAGTCCATAGAGAACATATTAGACGGTCGAGAAAACGTCGCCATATCGGAAGATAACACCGCCGCCGGTGCGATTCCTGCCGGCAGTGCTGGTATTTCTAGCGGCGAGCCGTTGATTACGTATCCGGAATCGCCGACCCCCAACACCAATACAAATATCGTTACGTTTCCGGCTCAAAGCGACGCCACCGTCGCAAGCGTCGTTAGTAGCCGCAAAAGCAGCATTGCCACCGAAGAGTTACCCTCATCTTCGTGCACCAGTCCGTCGACTTCGGTTACTAGCGAAATGAAATTCGAACAGAGGCGCCTGTCATCCGCCTCGAAAACCAAATTAATTACCGAACAGTTCAAATCCGAAGAAAGTTTACGCAACGAGATGGAATTGAAAAGATTACAATCCTGCGACCAGTTCGCCTACCAGGAGCAGAATAGCGCCGTAACCAATAACGTTATCAGTGAAAAAACCATCGACGCTAGACACGTGAGTATAATATACGTCTTCGGTGTAATATTAGTTAGGAAAATTACTCAAATGATGTTTTGTTGCCTTTTAAAGAGGTTACAAGAGTTACATCGATCGTTTGAACTCCCCAACATGTTGAAAATCTTAATCTATTGGCGATTTGAGATGATGAGTGGGCGTATTTTTTCCGCAATGCGATAGTTTGCTAGGAACTTCGCATTATAGAATTCTAAAAAACGAATTAACAAAATTCAGCTTTTAACATTGATTGTAGTGTGTACTTGTTTATTTTTGTTGTGATTTTTTTCTTCCATTTTAAAGAACGAAATTTAAAATTTCGCATTGTATAAAAAATCCATTTTGTACATTTATATCGATGCATTATTGGATCGAGATTAAAAAAAAAAAATTCAGTCGGTTGATTTTCTCATGAATTTTTCTAAATTATAAATCCTTCGGTTTATTTTTCTGTAACGTTAAGTGCATTATTGAGTAGCTCGTTGTAAATTATTCGATGTATCGATATTGTTAGTGAATTTTGATCTCTATTACCCGGGTATTTTATCGTCGTATCTTATTAATTTACCTAATCGTTTTAGCATTCAATCGTTCATTTTAACTGCGTGTAAAAACTATTTCAGTATTTTTGATTTCGGATTTTTCAGTTATCAATTATTATCTATATCTTATCAATACCTACTTAATAGAATGATTTTTTGATGTTTCGATATCGATTTTTGAAATCGATATTTTTTTTTTTAGAGTTTTGGAAATTTGATGGGGTTGATGTGAATAAGGATGTAGCATATCTTATTCCATGTTTTATTCCCCTTCCAGATACTTTTAATTACGTTTCGCTCATTCCACCTAAAATCGCCCACGTTTTCATGGTCAGCGGTTTTTTTCAAATTTTCCTTTGCATTATAACACGATAAAAAAAACACAAACGGCGCAAACCGAAGCTCTCCAGCTATTTTCGAAAAACAGATGTATGAGCATTTAAAATTTTGACACGAGTATAAAAATCGTAAATTTCAAACGTGGATTTCTCGGCAATGGATTCAAATTTTTTTGAAATTGTGGAAGAGTTGAAGCACTTTTTAAAAATAATTTAGAAATCAGTGTTTCCATTTTTTCAAGTATATCAAAAATTAGCTGTAATAACTTGAAGTTGATGTTTTACTATGAAGTTCACGCTCGTAAATTCTGAATAAAATACATACTGTACATTTTTTTTATGCTTATTAATGTATCTAAAAATTGAAATGGCGTTATTTCTTAAACGCCAGGGAAAAAATTTCAATGTTCCACAGAAAACACAATTTCTCATTTCCAACGTTGAAAATCAGTGAAGTGAAGAATATTTGACTGGTCTTGGTTTTTCAGAAATTTTTTTGTCGCACAAATAGATACAAGCTGAAAATCATTTTTTTTTTCTGTTATTCAAAATATCCTTCCGAATGCGTACAATGAATATGGACAAAATGAATCCAGTTTGAAGGAACAATTTTTTTCTCTTCATTTTGTGCCGAATTAGTACATTAAACTGCATATTAGCGTATTTTGTGCATTATTTATGTGTGTATTTTGGGTGAAAAAAATTTTTTTCAGGTTGTATCTATTTGTGTGACAAAAAAATTTTAAAAAACCCAAATCAATCAAATGTACTTAATTTTACTGATTTTCAACTTTGAAGTAAAAAATTGTGTTTTATATGGAACATTAAATTTTTTTCAAATCACGTTCAAGAAATAACGCAATTTTAATTTTGGATATGTTAATAAGCATGAAAAAGTGTACAGTTAGGTTATATATTTTTATCACAATTTTTGGGCGTGGACTTCGTAGAAAAACATCAACTTTCAGTTTTTACAGCTAGTTTTTGATGCTTGAAAAAAATGAAAACACTGATCTCGATTGGAAAAGTGCTTCAACTGTTTTACAATTTGAAAAAAAAAATTAATCTCCTACGATCTACCAATGCTGAGAAATCCACGTTCGAAATTTACTGTTCTTAGGTTCATGCCAAAATTTTAAACACTAATCATCCTTTGGAAACTAGCTAGACACCTGTAACACTATGAAAAATTTCCCAAACGTGGATGATCTGACATGGAATCACACACATCTCGCTTTTTTGACAAAAAAAAAAAAAAAAAATTGAAAAGACACAAGAAAAAAGAATAGCTTTATCATGATTTTAACCCCTCTTTCCCCACAAAGATGATATTGGTGTTTATATTTAAGTGGGGGGGGGGGGTTCTAGGTTACAAAATTTAAACTCTTATTCTTTAGTTATGGAAAAATAAAAAAAAAAAATCGATACAAAGAAGTCCGAAAAAAATTTAAGAATCCCAATTAATTCGCCTATATTATTCAAAAATAGGCAACTTGTTTTGGCCAAAAAATGCCTATACAGTCCATGAAGAAAAAGACTATTACCCATGCATAAATCTTAATGTAAAGTATCAGAAATTGAAAAAAAAAGTGTTTGCGAGATTAAAAAAATGTAACATTTATGCACGAATGAAGCAATTTTTTCTAAAACTATCCAACCAATTTCTTTTTTTTTTTTTATTTTATACTGTTCGAGTGAATTTTCTCTGTGATTTGACAGAAAGATTTGTGGCAATCTTAATTTTTTGTGATTTTACATTGACCTAATTCATGTAGTACTGTAGTAACTCCAAGTGAATTGATGAAATTTTTGAAATGAAGTTGGAATTTCACCAAAACCTCACATCAAAAGAAGGTTCTGTCTGGTATTCCTGATTGAAACCGTAAAAAAATGAACTTCCTGGATCAAGTAATTTCCGAGTAAATAACATTTTTTTTATTCCTAATATTTTACTTTGAGATTTATGCGTGGGTAATATTTTTTTTCTTCATGACCTGTATACATTTTTTGGACCAAAATATCAAGTTAGCTATTTTTTACTAATAGAGGTAAATATTAATTGGGATTCGTCAATTTTTTTTCCATTTTTCATTCACTTAAAAATGGCTGTTCCCTTGCTGCATGCATTCGGCTAGGAAATTTTGTAACGTACCCCCCCCCCCCCCACTACCTTCCAATCTAAACCGAAAAAATGTATTTTGGAAATGAGACTTGAAGAATTACAAAATTCAGTATATTTAGTTCGTTCTCGATTAGAATGGACTTTTCCATAAAAATTTTCTAATCTGTCACATCCACGAATAGTATGAATATTTTTAAGGGCAAAACTGATGAATCGATTTATACTTCTCAATTTTTAATCTTTTTTTTAAATCGACGAACTATTAGAACTCATTTGCTCTGCTTCATTCGACATTGTGAAGCCGAGTATCGTTAATATCTGAATCACGACGTTGAAATTTGACATGGTCATTCAGAATTCTGATCTATCCATCCGAAGCTGGGTATGAATTGCTGCGGAAAAGAAATTAAAAAAAAAAAAATCCAAGAGAACACAAGAAAAAAAATAGCTTTGTAATAATTTTAACCCCAGTTTTCGTACGAAGATGATGGCGTTTACGTTGAAAAGAGCCATCTTAAGTGTCTGAATTTTTTCTATTCCATTTTTCTTGTTTTTATGCCTACGAAACGTAATTTATTTACGCATCAAAGGTCACTTGTTGCTTTATCGAGCTATGCAGCTCACTCTGTAGCAATGGGTCCCCATATGCTGCTCGTTTCGCGTACAATTTTCCATACACTTTTTTCATGTTGTTGGTAACAATACGCGTAAAGTTAGCGTGATCTTGGTTTTCTAAGTAGTCATGCAATAAAGGAAAAACTACCTAGCCTACTGGTATATTTAGTCGTACAATCGATAATTTCCCTCAACCAAGATAGCAGAGTATGCCTGTAATATTACGAATAGAACATTATAAGTTCGTGCCCGAAAAAGAGTATAGGTTATCCGTGCAGCAGATTTACACTCGAAAAATAGGGAAAATGTAGAGAAGAGGGAGAAAGAATTCTAATATTCTGTAATCGTTTCATCGAGTCGTTAATATTTCACGGTATATTTAAAGCGTATTAATTAATTAAACGCTAAACAGCATCGTGTATTTACAATTTGATTAGATATTCGAGAATTTCGACGTTATTAAAACAAGCGACGTTATGTGTTGGTCGTTCGGCGGCGTCGACGGCCTGAAAAGTAGGTGGTGAATCGGACACAAACGCTTTTATTTTGACGTCGCCATAAGTTTTCAGTTTTATTCAACATATTGTCGAGCAAATACTCCTGAATTCGGTTCACATAACGTATGGTACTTGGACTTACGCGTTCAGCTTTTGAAGCCGAATTGTGCTCGATTTCAGTTTTTGCTTTTTGATTTTTGTGTCATTTATTCGCGCCCGTTGATCGAATATTTTCGCGAGACGCGCTGGTGACGATTTTTCGCGTCGTGGTAATAATGAAATTTAATTTTTCTTTTTATTTATTACCACCGAGACGAGTACATTCGTTATCCTCTTTAATACCGTATGATAAAGTATATACGACTCAGTTTCACTTATTATTTTTACCAAACAGATGTAACGCGTGTTTTTTCGGTTTACAAGTAAAATATCGTTTTAATGTTCGTCATGGATTATGCCATCGTCGAGATTATGGCGATTTTAAAAAAACCTACTTGGTCGTTTTTCAGGAGCAAAAAACAACGTATTGCGATCTCGCCCATCAAACTCAAAACGTAAACGGTGCTGCTAAATTTAAACTACAATCGGATACTTTTTCGTCTACTGAAAAAGTGAGTGATCGAGCTTTTTAATTTGCGTTGCGAAAATTATGTACTTTCGTATTTTATTCGACCGAAATTGGCTTAAAATTAAGCGCATTCGTTGCAATTTCCCCCTCCCCCTCCCCCCCGCGTATCGCCTTCATCGTAAAATTCTAATATTGAACGGGTTCTGATTAGACGACGTACGATACATTATTACATACATACCAAGGTGATTATTTTTATTAAATAATTGACCCTTTTCTGATATATATATATATATATATATATATACCACGGAGTGGAGGGGAGGGGGGATTTTTTTAATTAAAATTTTTAAAAATACATATATATTCTATATCGATGGAAATTTTCAAATTTCGTTTATCACATAATTTGAATTAAATTGCGGAAAATTTCACCAGAAATTTGGGAAATTATGCGTGAATGTACTTCACTAACTAGTACGTGTATCTAATTCCTTCTGGTGGAATCGTACGTTCGAGTAAAGTAATAGAAAGCCGCGGTTACATCATTTAATTATAGATATTTACTTTGGATTTAGCATTCATTTCTTATCATTAACAAAAATGAAAAGAATCTCAGCTCGATCAGAGAGAATTTGATAGAGGAGGTGCGTGAAAATTTTCAGATAGCATGTTAAGTGTTTTGTGTATGTATAATATTTTCGTATCGTGTGTTCGTTTCCCCTATTTTTTAATATATCTGCAGACTGGAACTAGGAGTAGGAGCTATTAAATTTTGTAATTCACAAAACAGGCGCTTAGCGAACCATCGTTTAAAGGAGAGAAGGTGGGGTTACAAAATTTTCTAGCTGAATACATGCAGTAGGGGAAAATTCATTTTTAAGTGATGGAAAAACGAAAACAAAAAAAAAACAATCGATACAAAGAAATTCGAAAAAAATTGACGAATCGCCAATTCATTCGCCGATATTAGTGAAAAATAGCCAACTTGATATGCCACAAATCCTTCTGCCAAATCACAGAAAAAATATTCACTCGAATGATATGAAATAAAGAAAATAATGAGGCCAAAAAGTCGAGACCCTCCCCCCCCCCCAAAGGCACATCTAGGACCCCGTACTAAAAGTACATACCTAATTTCAACAACCTAACTCAATTTGGAGAAGATTTATGCGAGGAACAAAGTCAAAAAATTAAGAAAAAACGACCGAAAACCCTCTTTTCTCGAGCTGTGAGAGGGTGAAATGAGGCTGAAACATCGAGACCCCCAAAAGGCACTTCTAGACTCCCTACTCAGTGTACATACCTAATTTCAACTTGCTAGCTCAATTTGGACGGGAGTTATGCGAGGAACAGCCCTTTTTCAAGGTCAAAAAGGGAGAGAACCCGCATATCTCCCCTCCTAATCAACTTAGGAGGTTCATTTTTGAATATGTTGTACAACTTTTGATTCTCCATCGATTGGCTTAATAATGGTCAATTTTTGCGTTTCTGACCCTTCAGCACCCCCTCCCCCAAATTGAGGCGTAACTGAATTTTGAACCAAGTTTGCTCCCTCTCGTGTATATTTAATCCGCCGCCAAATTGAGCCGATTGACCGAATTCGAGCGATTTTGGTCGGAATCGAGCCGAGTAAATAATTTTAATGTTCGGAAGAAAAAAAAAAGAATAAAAATAAATATCTGGCATGACTAAAAATCGTCCTCTAACGGTCTTCTAGGACCCCAAAACGGATTTTGTCGATATTCTACCCCCCTCTCCGCTCCTCATCCGGGTAATATTTTTTTTTCATGACCTGTATGCGTTCTTTGGGCCCCAAATATCAAGTCGTTTATTTTTCATCAATGCGGTTAAATTAATTGGAATTCCTCAATTTTTTTCAAATTTCTTTTTATCGATTGTTTTTTTGAATTTTTCCATCACTTGAAAATAGATTTTTCCCTTCTGTATGCAATCAGCTAGAAAATTTTTCAATCTCCTCCCCTCTCAATGGAGTAATTAAGAACAAATCTAGTCCTCCGCTCATTGTTTTCAAGGTTGTAAATATTATTACTGCGAGAGAAAAAAGTAATAATGCAAAATGACCAAAAAAATAATTCATTCATCGATTAATTGTAATGCGTATGGTAAACCTACCTAACGCAATTAGTGAAACGTTTAAAATATTAAACAACGAATCGATGAATTACGTAAAAAGTCAACTACCCAATTTTTCTGCCAGTCTATGCATTCCTCAATGTAGGTAGTAGATACCTGCAGACAGGAAATATAAGCTGCGTGCTATGCAGTCGAATAAAATGATAATAATAATAATATAACTGAAAACATTTGTACGTTTGCTTATACATTTGTTAATCGCGAAATCTAGTCAAATATGTCGAGTGTTTGTTTAAAAAATTAGCTATTTCGCATATTTACATTTTTTTAAGTAGCGCGAAGTTTACCTACCCTCTCGAGTACTGTGTTGTAACAGCTTTTACCATTTCATTGACTTCCAATAATCAAGGTTAATTTATTTACGTAGGTTATTTTGGGTTTCTAAAATAGGTACCTGTACACGATAATTATCATCGCGTTATTAGGAAACGAATATTTTTCGCCGTATTTGATTAGTATATAAATGTAAGAAAATTGACCGATGGTTATTCCTAGTTGGTTTTCTCATCTCTGATTAAGTATTAGTTACAGGTACCACTACATGATGATAATGTATTGTATTTTGTGATTCTTACGTATGCGTGTATTTTAGATTCTTGTCTAATGTTTTTCACATATACTTACTTTTTACTTGAATCAGCATGCATACGAATATGTGTAGCTTCGTCGAATGTGTGATGAATACTCAAGTGTAAATTTCAAACTGAGTAATTATTTTGATGAGAAAAATATTCTAACGAAATGAAAAATCTTGGTAAATTTTCTACTATTTATTATGTCGGGGAGCCAGCATAGAAGATGTTTGCACCCCTCCCCCTCGTCAGTTCTGCGGGACGATTTTTTTCTTGAAGAAGGAGTCCTAGAAAACATTTCTAGCCGTTGTCGTTAGAAAAAAACTGGTTCTATTACAAAAAATGGCGGCCTTTTTTGATTGACTCCCCCCTCTCCCCAATCAATATATGTTGCATGATTACTATTTATCTGGTACAACATCTGGATGTGGGAAAAATGCTCGCTGCCTCCGTCAACCAAATATAACATGGTTTTTCAGAGGAGGTATACTTCGAGCTGCCTTTTCAACTATGTTCTGGAAAACAAAAGCTGGTTGAGGGGTTAGAATGACAGCTATTTCGATTGGGAGTCGAGTTGAAATTTATACCTAAGCGTTGGAATAAGAGAAAACAAATAAAAGAAGTGTAACATTAATTAAAAACTGAAAAAATTGCGAAACTTTACAAAAAATTAACTAACACTATTTGCTACTTTTTAAAAAAAAAGAAATGTAGTGAAAAGATGGTTTTCAAGTGTAAATTGAGACATAAAAATCGAGAAATAACGAAATGTTGTTAATAGTTTCTGTTACCATCTCTGAAAAAAACGTTCTCAACAGCCAAATGATACGTTTGACAGCTGATCTTTCATTTCTCCATTTGAAAAAAGTGGTTTCCAAGTTGATAGAGGCATAAAAATCGCGAAATAACGAAATGTTTTCAATGGTTTCACGTACAGTCAGCGTGAAAAATGTTCTTAATGGCCTCAACATGCACTGAATCTCCAGTTTTTCATTCTCTCATTAGAATAACGTGGTTTTCAACACAAAAATCGTAAAATAACGAAATGTCTTTGATGGTTTCAGTTATTGTCTTTGTGAAAATATTCTTCACTCAGGATAGCTAGTTTTTCATTCCCTCACTCGAAAAACGTGGTTTCCAAGTTAATCGAGGCCCAAAAATCGTAAAATAACGAATTGTTGTAAATGGTTTCAGTTACATACTTTGTGAAAAAAAATCTGAATGGCCGTGGGTAGCTGGTTTTTCATTCACCCAATAGAAAAAAGTGGTTTCCAAGTTGATGGAGGCCAAAAAATCGCATAATAACGAAATGTTTCAAATGGTTTCAGTTACAGTGTTTGTGAATAATCATTCGTAACGATCAATAAATACCCGCTGTAGTTCGTTTTTTATTCCTTCATTCGAAAAACGTGGTTTCGAAATTAGTAGAGGCCTAAAAATGGTGAAGTAACGAAAAATTTTTAGTGGTTTCAGGTATAGTTTTTATGAGAAATGTTCTTATTCGCGAAATAATACGCTAAATAGGTAGTTTTTCATTCCGTCATTTGAAAAAAATCGTTCAAAATGACGGAATGTTTTTAATGGTTTTTGTTACAATTTTTGAGAAAAATGTTTCAAGTAGCAAAACATTTACTGCATCGCTAGTTTCAAATTCCTCATTCAAAACAAGTGGTTTCTAAGTTGACAGAGGCGTAAAATTCGTAAAATAACGAAATGTTTCAAATGGTTTCAGTTACAATCTCCGTGAGAAATGTTCTCAAGTAACAAAACATACACTGGATCGCTAGTTTTTATTCTTTCATTCCAGAAAAGTTGTTTTCAACTTAAAAATAGTAAAATAACGAAATGTTTTTAATGATTTCAGTTATAGTCTTTGTGAAAATGTTCTTTACTCAGAATAGCTAGTTTTTCATTTCCTTATTCGAAAAACGTGGTTTCCAAGTTAATCGAGGCCCGAAAATCGCATAATAACGAAATATTTCAAATGGTTTCAGTTACCATCTGTGTGAAAAATGTTCGCAATGCCCATAAAATACATCAGGCAGCTATTTTTTCATTCCTTCGTTAGTAAAAAGCGTTTTCCGAGTTGATAGTGGCATAAAAATCGTGAAATAACGAAATGTTTCATACCGTTTCAGTTACAGTATTTGTAAAAAATCGTTTTTAATGGCAAAAAATACCTGCTGTAGCTAATTTTTTGTTTCGTCATTCGAAAAACACGGTTCCAAGTTGATAATGGCATAAAAATCGTGAAATAACGAAATGTTTCAAATGGTTTCAGTTACAGTGTTTGTAAATAATTATTCGTAACGGTCAATAAAGACCCGCTGTAGTTAGTTTTTTATTCCTTCATCCGAAAAACGTGGTTTCGAAATTAATAGAGGCGTAATAATGGCAAAATAACGAAATGTTTTTAATGGTTTCAGTTACAGTTTGTGTAAAAAATGTTCTTGTACTTCGGATCACAAGTTTTTCTTTCTTTCATTTGAAAAAATTGGTTTCCAAGTTGATTAAGGCCTAAAAATCTGAAAATAACGAAAAGTTTCATATGGTTTCAGTTACCACATGTGTGAAAAAGATCCTTATTTATCAAATAATATACTGGCTAGCTAGTTTTTCATTTCTTCATTTCAAAAAACATGATTTTCAAGTTAATAAAGACACAAAACCTGAAAGTAACGAAATGTTTATATTGGTTTCGGTTACAGTATCCATGAAAAAATGTTCTTAATGGCCAAAGTGGTTTACAAGTGCATAGAGCTATAATGTTACAATCCAGCAGTGTGTTTTACAAGCATTTGTGCCACAAACGTGTAGATTGCTGTGTAGCAAACTTATCATCCATCTTGCATGAAAAATTCTTATACGTCAGGTATGAAGAGAGGAAGGGAAGAGAGTGCGAGAAAACTCGAAACGGCAGAATGCAAAGTAAATCTAGGGATTTTTCTCGGTTTAGCCCAAACGGTGATGGCATATCAGTACTTCAGTCGGTTCATCACTATGACGAGATGAGCATGCGAACAGTTTACAGTTCAGTTTTGTCGTACGTATTTTCAATGATGAAGAAATTAATTTTCCACTCCAAATTAGCATAATTATGAGAGAGTGAAAAAAATACAAAATGCGTAAGACGACGGCTGTAAAATTTTCCCGACTGTTTATACCTGAAGCACTTTGCAGGCTAACAAAAATTGTTGGAGGTAGGTTTACCCAAGTACGTACATCTTCTAGTCAGCCAATCATTAGTCACTTTTTAGTGTTTTAATAATCTATACTCTTCATACAGAGTGCTTTTATTCTGCTAAGTATATCTTTAGGATTTATTGAATGAGATAATGATAAGACCATAGTGTGTACCTATTATTAAAAAATTATACCTTCGTTTCGTCATATCTAAAATTGTAAATTTCGCCAATTAATGATGCAATTTATTTCGAAAGTGACTCAAATTAAGGAAACTATACTTATACAAAATACTAAATCGCAGTTTGTAGTTGCGAATTTCATGTTTCATCTAGAAAACATCAGGGATTTGCACATTGAAAAATGATTTCACATTCGTTCTCTCTCTCTCTCTCTCTCTCTCTCGGAGAGTATAACAGTGTGCTTTCCAGTTATGTAGCCACATGGATAAAGTGTCTGAATCGCGATTAAGCTCGAAAAATTTTAAAAATATGATAAGCAAATAAGTATAGAGCATTAAAAAAGAATTTCTTTTCAGCTCAAAGAATTTTCTTCTATCAAGTGGGTGGTATATGGGTAATACAGCTTGAGAAAGTCAAGCACCCCATGACTTTCTGAAGATAAATATTCCTCTCTGGCGATAGCTAAAAAAAAAAAAGTTGTGGGATGAAAAATAATCAGTGTTTAAAGTTCTACAACTTATGTTTAAAATTTTTTTTATGCATAGTTTAATTTCTTGGAAATTTTTGATAGCCAGTTGTAAACTACTGAACTGGTTTAACGATTGAAAAACTCAGAAAAACTACTTTAATGTGTACAATCAAAAAATCAAACCAAAACATATATACCTATTACGTTTTGTATTTTTTTTTTTTTTTTTTTGTGACATTCTGTACGTGCACCAAACATTTTTACACCCTTTTTTAAAAAAGATTTACATATAACTGCTGCTTATTTCATTTCTGTGAGTTCAGGCCAAGAAGAACAATAGTTTTTAAATATTATACCTATTCGTTTTATAAAAAAAGAAATTATCCTCGTCCTACCACATAGAAAAATAAAAATATTGCTCGTGAAAAATTACCTATGTTATTTTAATTGTAATGAAATAGTTACACCCTGAATCATGTGGAAAAAAAACTACGAGTAGCATTTGTTTAAACGGGCTTTCTCCATTACTCGATTTTGTCTTATAATCTACTTATAAAAATAATCTCGTACTGCGCCTTTCCTTCCACTAAACATTCCCTGTTTAGTTCAGTTATTGCTAAAACTGTATTCTTCAATCCGTAAGTTTGGTCATAAAATTAAGGAGAAATGAAGAATTATTCTCGTAAAAAAGTTTTGAAAGATCGCTGTTTCGAGACTCCTTTTTATTCTTGAAATACCGAAATCCCTCTTTTCTTTTTTAGCCTTATGCAGTGCTTGTTGTGTAGCGAAAGTTTTAAATATGTGAAGATGTTCTTTTACAAGAAAACAAAACGTATTTTTGGAAATAATTACTGTTATGTGGTCAGTTTGCACAGTTTTTGGAAAGTCTTTTAAATAAAAATGAATCATCACCGTACTTCTGGTAAGCGAAATAAACTAGGTATTAAAATTTGCTGCTAAAATGACTGAATATTTTTTTTTCAATTATTTTGAAAAATTTTTGAGCAATAAATTTTATTAAAGCGGGATTAATTTTTATAAATTTTCTATATTAAATTTAAAGTAAGAATTTCTAAATTTGGATTACTTATATGAGAAGAATTTCTTTAAAAATTTCTGTTTACCTGCTCTGCATGAAAAGGAATAATTTAGGAATTTATTTGTTTATAAATTTTTTTTTGGCGGATATCCAAATTATTTTTGCAAAATTTTAGCCCATTTTAAAGAAGGTTTGTGAATTGTGATTGTACGTATTTCAAGGTTTATAATCAAGCTTACGTAATTATATGTAATACTTGTAAAAAAAATTCGGTGAACGTTATCATGAATCGAAATCTTCCAATAGCCTTACAATATTCCAGGGAAAAGAGGGAATGTAGAACATTCGATAAATTTTGCAGTGTTCTCGAACAAATCTCTTACTAAATGGAACCAGCGTAGAATCGGGTCAGAAAATATATTTTCTGGGTTATGGTCCGGTTTAGGAAAAAGGATGTACGAGTATAATAAGGTGTATAGCAATTTAATTGTTACGTATACGTTTCGCATGGTCTCAAATTATCATGTTATTGCACGTTCTGGTATCGTTTTTTCTTCCGTGAAAAATATTGCTTTTGGTTTTCCGGGTTTTCAGTTCCGGTACCGAATTAAAACTTCTGTTGTTTGATTATCATTTATTAATATTCACCATTGAAAAACAATTGGAAAAGAAATTCAAAATAATATGTGCTGGGTTTTGTAAATAATACACATACTGAAGATTACGATAGATTAATAAACGTACATTAAAACAAAATTTCGTCCTATTTTTGAACTTTTTTTCATGCATAAGCGTTTTTTGAACTGTTCTGATTTTGAAATTTGTCTTCCTCGAGACACTTATTTGGACTGTTCTAAATAATGTCCTGCTAAAAAATTGGCGGTCCAATTTTTGAAATTTTTTCACTGGCCTATTATTCACAACAATCTCGATCCGAGTCTTACATACTAATTTTCAACATTCTAGCTTAATTTGGGGGGGGGATATACGTGGAACAAATTTAAAAAATAAGAAAACTCGCCCAAAAAATCACTTTTTGGGGGCTGTGAGAGGATGGAACTGGGATAAAAAATTTCATCTCCCCAAAAGGCGCATATAGGACCTTTACTTGATGTACATGTAGAATTTCATTTTCAACCTTCTACTCAATTCGAAATGGAGTTATGTGTGAAATAGGTTTTTTTATGGTCAGAAAGGGAAACCCCCTCATATCTTCCCTCCTAATTGACGTAGGATACAAATGTTTGGATATGTTATACAACTTTTGATTCTTCATGTATTGTTTTAAAAACGAATAATCTTTGCGATTTTAACGCCCTTAGCACATGATTACCCAAAATTTGGGCGTAACTGAATTTTGATCCGAAGTCGATATCAACCTTCTGTCAATCAAAGCCCATTACCTAAATTTGACCAATTTTGCTGCAGCGGGGAGGTGGGGCGAAGAGGAGGAGAGATAAAAAAAGAAACGTATCTGGCATGACCACAAATGATCCCACTGCTCTTCTATAGGACCCCGAAACTGATTTCGTCGAAACTACCCCTCCCCCATCTTCCATTGATCGACAATCCGTAATAGGCTGGTTTTCATTGACAATATGGCATAGTAAATCAGGCTAAAAATCATTTTGAAAGTTGACAACACAGCCGCAACTGGTTATATGTATCTCTCCATTTTCGCGAAATTCGGCCCGCAAGAAGTGTGTACCTCATAAAGTAGATTTTCTAGTGATAAGAAAAAAGAGAATTGGACCGAGTTTGCAAAGTAGTCGCGCTCTAGCGGATTTCTGTTATCTACGATGTTTTCTGTGATAAAAATTAAAAGGGGCACACCTTTTACCAATTACATTGTTCTTATGGAAATGTCGTCATTTTTGGAAATTATTTATTAACTTTTTTGCACCTTAAAGGAGATGATTGTGTACTTCAAAAGTTCATCGGCTGATGCCTCACTGCTATCGAAGCTTTTGCTGTAACCATGCAGCATTATCATTATTTTAAAAGAAGAAAATATTACAAGCTTTTTTTGCTTGCTTTGAAAGTTGGACTTTTTTATAGTAGAATGTACAAATTACAATATTTACAAAAAAATATTCTCCCAATTTTTTTTTTTTTTTAAATTATTATACTGGGCGTGTATAATTTCAAGATTTTTACGCCCAGTGTTGAATAAATTGGGAAGGTGAAAACTTAAATTTGGTGGCTCAGGTTGAGTCTTCTGCTTTTTAGTAGGAGGATTTTTTTCATTTCAATTAATGAATCTGGGATTGTT